>SGPK01000090.1:0-64138 GCA_004802695.1 Phellinidium pouzarii
GGTAGACGAGCGCCTACGAGGCGGGGTTCGCGAGCGCGATGGCTCCAGACGTCGGCGCGAGTCCCCTCGTGTTTTGGCAGCTGATGATTTGGATGCGGAAGAGTCCGAATCTGCATCTGAGTCTGAATCCGAAGAGTCTGAATCTGAGCTAGGGTCTGAGTCTGAGTCTGACGATGAAGACTCTTCCATGAGCGCCCGTCGCTGCTCCATGATGAGGCGCGGGGCATTCTATTTAAATAAACAAGTAAGTACGAAGTACACGGAGAAGCAAAGAGGCATAGACATACTTTCAAATGCTCACGCATTTCTTCAGTGACAGTACCCAGACCAATACTCGTGAAGTAGTTGATGGCGAATCGCGTGTTTTTCGGATTGTCCATGGGGAACATACCCTCGCAAAATCGCTTGACTTCGGGGTCCTTGAAGCGCTCCGCAATCGCTTTGATACCCATCGCCTCAACGACCTCACCAAACATGATCTTTACAAAAATACGACTACTACTTGTCGTGTCGTCCTCGTTCATCTTTATGACCCCGAGCACGGCCCAGGACATCGCGTCTGTCGCGATGAGATGTCCGAAAAAGCGAGATATATTGCGCAGCCGGTTCGTCTCGTATCGATGTATTGTTTCGTAGTAGTCCCGGAAAGACTGCTCAAGCGCATCGGTCCAAACTCGGTTAAGCTTGCTGAAGCGCTCGCCGATAAGGCCATAGAATTTTGAATAAGATCGCTCTTGTGAGCAACACTCGATTACCATCTTAATTAACTCGATCTGCAAGGCTATTCAGTTACCAGTTTGTAAGACGATGTATAAACGCAAATCATACCTCATCGCCCTCCTCAATCTGCACCTTTAATAGCTTATGGACAGCTTCTTCATAGTTGAGCGCGTTCATGATGCTTAAGTAAATGGTACGACGAAGATTGACTAAATTCGTGGACGTCCGATCTTCTATACCCTCTTTTTCTGCAATAGCTAAACAAAAAGTCAGCATTGTTTCGACGACTTTATGACCATACGGATAGACACACCTGCTTCTTCATCCTCAGATTCTTCATCGCTTTCTTCCCCCGACTCTTCATCAGAAGATCCTTCGCCAAGAATCTCAGACCGGATCTCCTTATATTTCTCCTCATTCTCGAGGTAGCTTGGATCAAGCTTGAAAATATCTACCGAACATATTGAGTGATATATCACGAGCGCAAGGAGACCATTACGCACTCAATCCATCCTGAACTTGTAGCTCATCATCTAGGCCAATTTGGTGTGTGATTTGCTCCTCTTCCAGGACAAGATCCAGGCCTTCTGGGATAATCGGGTTATCTTTGTACTTGTCTTTCCGCACTTGCATAAGCACTTCGATCATGTATTGCACCCGCTGGCTGATAGTGCCCTCGTTCAGCACTGCACGGAATCGCTCGTACACGGATGCATTCGCTTTCGGCGAATTCTCTGAAAGGTAAGCACCCACTTCACGCATGAAACCCACAGCAATTTCGACTGAGTCATCGGTAGGCTGCTCGAGCAGCAGGACAAGAGTCTGCAAAGCGATGATCTCATGTGCAACAGCTTGATTTACAAGGTGGGCAATGAATGTCGTCGTCGAATGACAAACAATCTATTGACACAGCATGTTTAGAGCTTAGGTAAAGCACAATAACAAACGTTGGAACAGACGCACTTTATCGTTCCGCTTAAAAGCGCGTCTGAATTGGCTAACGAGACGAGTAAGTACCAGCTCGCCAACCTGAGGCAATTTGGTATTGATGATAGAGACCAGCGCGGCAAAGACAGGTGTAAACGGCAAACTCGCCGCTTGCGCCTTCATGAGGCTGCGCGCAAAAAGTCCACGTCCACGAATGAGGTTCTCAGAGAACAATTCAGGGACGATATCCTTTATGTTTGCTACATTCACCCTATTGACAATACCTGTGATTGACTTGCGCAGCGCATCCCATGCGAGACGTTGGTACTCTGGGCTCGTCTTGTCTTTCGCCGCCTCGGCCTGCATTGCACGTAGGCGCGAGGGCGGGATGTACACGCCACCCGAGCGCGATGACACGAGCTTCGCAAACTCAGCCTGTGCGCTGAGTGCAACTTTTTCACCCTCCTTCTCCCTGTCCTTCTCTTTTCCTTCCAATTCGCTCTCTGCCATGCGCAGCGCCAACTGTCGTTCACGTTCCCGTCTCCGTAACGGGTCAGAGTCCTCAACCCGCGGTATATCTACTCTCGCTCTNCCCCCCCGAGGGCGAAATGGACCTACGCCTGTTAGCAGGAGGCGGAGAGGCAACATCGTGAACTGGCGAACGCGAGCGTGACCTGTAAGAACCAGTTATCAAAAACGGCTCAAAGTGCAAAGAAAGAACTGAAGAGATACCTTTTCCTCTTGCTTGCAAAATGACCGGGTGGAATATCAGAAATGGGAGGAAGTGTTGCTGTCGACATCGACGACAGACGACAAGCTTGGTTGACTGACGAGACGCTTTCGGCATATTATTTTCAAACTCCGATGCCTCTTATGCATAATTGCATATGTCGATCACACAACCACCCAACACTCCATGAATAAATTCATAGAAACAACGCTTTCTTTATGTTTTTCAGCGGTGCAAATACACGCAAGAAGCAATCTGATGGGCTTCTCTAGTCAAAGACTTACCACAGCCTTGGAGTCGACTTCGATACTAAGTACTAGTGAGAAGTTTTGTACAAAGGAATTGCCTCCACAGCAAAAACGGTAAGAGAAGTCTGGACAAGAAAAATGGATTCGAGTTATTTAAAGGAGCACCACTTCTCAACTTATCCGAGACAGCGGCTGTCAGAACTACTGTAGCAGGACAGCGGTTACATTGTAAAAGCGAAGGGCTGAGTCGAATAAAGAAGAAAACATAGTAGTAACACAGGAATCGCATGTAAACAGAACGATGTGAGTCTTAATACTCATTCTTCGTGATCAGGCGCTGAAGTAGACATAAAAAATACTGAGCATGGCCAAGCTACCAAAGCAGGATGCCGGACATGCATAGGTTCCATGGTTCCATAACCACCTACCGCAGATTCCAAGAGCAGGCTGTGTGCAAAGACGATTAAGACGCAGACTCAGATCTGCNTTTTTTTTTCCTGTATTTAATGTGAGACGATACTACCCTAGATACTAATGTAATTGTGTTGATCAAAGAAAACCCTGAAAGCCAGTAGAACGGAACGCAGTATTCCAAGCGTGAAATTAATTGCGGTACAGCATGCCGCCAGGTTGTCTTGTTGTCTTTTCTGCACAGTCCAGAGGTGGCCTTTGAAGTGAGCCGAGACATCGCCACCGTGACGCGTGACGAGCTGCGCAGAGAAGGCAGTTCTACTGTCACGTGACCGACTATGGAGGCGGCAGAGAAAATAATATAAGAGGCGCTTGTCATCGTCGAAACTCCCGCAAAGTCGACGACAGACTCCCAATACACCATAACCGACAATGGTCTCTCAATTCTCGGATTTTTCTATCTCGGTGCCTCCGACGCCGCCTCTATCCGACACACCCCCGCCGGTAACTCACACCAACTCCCTCGTTGTCACCGGCTTGTCGCACGCGTTCTTCCACCCTCTTGTCCTCGATGCACTCCGTAGTCACTTCTCGCTGTATGGTGAAATCTATGCGTGGGCTCCTATTCGAGCCTTCTCTCGCGTCATCCTTGTTTACTACAACGAGAGCGATGCCGAGAACGCGAAACTGAGCTCGGATGGACTGATGATTGATGCGACATCTGGAAGGTTCGTTCTTTGTCTCTGCCATTTCAAATTTTGCGACTGACCTATGATCGTGAATGTAGCCCAGAAACCGTTTTGCGTGTCTACCGCGCTGACCCTACACCAATTCATACCGACGCATCTGGTCTCTCTTCCCCCATAACTACTCGTTCACAACCGAAGTTTTCTCCATATCATCTCCGCCCGCCCGCGCTTGAGAAGAATTTTCTCATTTCTCCCCCAGGCTCGCCACCTGTCGGCTGGGAACCTATGCGCGAGCTTCCACCTAACGACACTCCACTCGCGGACGATCTCATCACTGCGCTGCGACGCTTGCAGTTTTCACAAGAGCACGACCATGATCACTTGACAGGTCTATCCGTTCTTATTGAGCCCGAAGAAGGTCCGGGTGTCGGCGTATATGTAGAGGACTGTGGTGATGCTGACGTCGACATCGAACTCCATCGTGCGGAGGATGAGTCGTATCAAGGAGAGGGCTGGTTCTATGGTAACCCATATGCTGCCCGACGGATCGCTCCTGCACCGACTATGCGTCCTCCGATGCCCGCCTCTGTCTAAGTTACCCCTTACTGTGAGCATCAACTTTATATATAACTCTATGATGATCAACATCAGACCTGTACCAACACCATTCGTGGACATGCGGATACACATGATTGCCTATATTATATCTGATTCTTTACTGAACCTCCATATTTGTGCTCAATTCGCTGACTATTTTCCCCTTACAGTGCCAGCTACATACGAAATCTACCATCGCAGTCCCAAGGACTGCCTTAATTTCCATCTTGTTAGTGTAGTTTACCCTCGAATATTGGACTATGTTGCGTTGTCTATGTACGCCAATTTACCGGCAGCGCATGCTTTCGTCTTTATTGTTCATTGTCATAGCATTGTCATAGCATTGTAGCATTCTTCAAGCAGTTGTATCTGTTCTCGCTTCATCTGTCAATGCAATTGGTGATTACCTTAAACCCAATATTTCGTGCCATGACGTTTGCATTAAGATATAATCCAAAGAAAAACAGTCTGAGCTGAGGAGTTCTAAAACAACTCAAGCGATAACTCTATAAACAAAGTAGGCAAGCAGGGAAATCAGTACCGCCAATATCACATCCGACATATAGTGCGTGGTAGATGCGTCCAGCGGGCCCATTCGGACAGCATCAATAAGAGCCCTCTGCAGCCCCAACGCCATCGCCTCCATGCCAAACATCGCCTCTGCCCGTGCCCTCGCACGATTCGCGAGTGCTGCACGGTCCAACTCTCCGAGCCCCACGATGTCACGCAGCGTGTCTGCCCATGCGCGTGGTTCGGGCGGGACGAGCCATCCCGTGCGCTCCGCGAGCGGTGTGGCACGTACGCTCTCCGTAGGTCCGCCGCTGTCGCATGCAAGCACGGGCACGCCGGCAGCCATGCCTTCGACCGGGACGATCCCGAAGTGTTCATTTGCAGGTGTGTAGAGCAGTGCAAGTGTGGAGTGAGCACAGAGGAGTGCGGCACGCTGGGGCGTGGTGAAGTTGAGCAGGAAGATGACGGACGCAGAGCGTGGTGAGGGAGCGGTGGAATGGGGGAGATTGAGGGGTGGAGTGGACGAGGGGGTGGAGATGAAGTAGGTGAGTGACTCTGTGGAAGCAAGGTTGATGAGCTCCTGCAAGGTCTCAATGCTGTCTTGTAATCTGGGGTCATAACCACCTGAACATAAGTGAGTGGGCATTCGAGCAACGAATAGAGAATGATTTACCAGCGAGGACAAGACGCAGATCCTGAGTAGATGCAAAGTCTGATGCGCTCCGGCGGAGCAACGCAAAAGACTTGAGAGCCAATTCAATGTTTTTCTTCCTCTCAAATCGATTCAACGAGAGGAGCGTCGGACGGTCCCTGCTCTTCGCAAATTAAGCTTTTACCCACCGAGCTCAAGTAAAGATGCGTACGAGATGATCTCCTGGACGTTCTTGTCGTTATCCTGGTCAGACGGAGGGACGTATGCTGATAAGTTGATACCGGGATATACGACACGTGGTTTGCGCGGGATCGAGAAGTAAGTATTAAAGACGCCAGCTGTGAAGTGGGAGTTGGCTAGCAATACATCTGCAGCATCTGTATCTCTCTTATAGACAGAGTGAAGTTATAAGCATTTAAACATAAAACATACCTGTTGTTTTCTCCTCCAGCCAGTCCATCGGCAAGCGATAGAACCTCTTCAACATACTCCCTCTCCTCCGTCCCATTGTTCCTCCGGCAAACTCACCTTCTGCAAGGAGTTTGTCGGGGAAGTGACAGTAGAACACGACGCGTCGGAGCGCATATGTACGCAGGAACGGTACGCATGTCGAGAGCTGGTCGACAAAGAAAACGTCATACGCAGACGCGTCCGTCCGCAGTAAGTGTGCAGTCAGGTGTAACTGACGCAGGTGAGCAAATAAAATATGGAATTTGCCGCGGTATGCTCGCGGGAAGGGAGACTGGATATGATGGACACGTAGCGTCCCTGGCGGACAAGTCAGAAGGCATGAGCGTCTGTCAAGGTAGATGTAACGAACCGTTGCATGTTTCATCGAAACAATGTTGCGGGTCGTGGTGCGACGTGTATATATCCACGGAGTGTCCAAGTCCCTGCAGACCAAGAGCAGCGTCGACAACGAGCCGTTCTGCGCCACCTATAACAGGTGAACTGTTAGCATTGGGATCTGGCGGCGCACTGGGCGCTACTCACCTATGCCAAGGTCGGGGTGTATAAATGCGATTCTGAGCTTGTCATTCATCCTGGACGCTAGGAGGCGAGGCGACCTTTATACTCGAGTCCCGTTAGATTTAAGCAGCTGAAATCGAGGACGTCGTGACGTGTTTCAGTGTACGTGGCTGATTGATTCACGAATGGCAATATTATCCCGCAGATACAAATAATTAATAATATGTTCACTCTGATGCATGAACTGGAATGTGTTACCGTAGTACAGTCATAAAGTTATGAAAAGGATGAAGAAAAAAAAGATTATCAGCACATCTATGCTACTACAATATTACCGGCTGGCAAAATTTTGGAGACAAGGCCCAAAGATACATTGCCACCATACATATAGACAACTTCAGGACCTCCCAATCTTTAATTGCCAGCCCTCATCCAAAGCATCCTCCACCTGGAAGCTATACCACAAGGCTGTGATCGGCACCGTCGCCGCGTGCCAGAGCGCATGCGCATCTAGAATACGTTCGATCGGGGGGAAATCGAATAGCTCCAGGGACATAGCCGCCATCGTCAACACTGCACATAATGCTACCTTGGATGCACACCTTGGGCGGTACCGTCGCGGAATAGCTGAGGGAGGAAACCGCCGGATAACGGTATAGGACTCGGGGAAAGTATATAGTAACCAGAGGAAGTTGTGTGCGAGCCCAAGGACGAGGTTGAAGATGATGTTGTACGTATAATCAAATCGAGGCAGGACGGAGAGATAGGTAACATGTAACCCGTAGGTCAGGACGCACAGTGCTCCCCATAGCACGTATAGATGTTGGCGGCGCGGGTGCCCAAGAAAGAAGAATCGTGCGACGGCTGTGTACAGTGCGACGATGAATACAAGTGCAGCAGAAAAATAGTCCAACTTTTCAGTGATTGGTTTGTCTGTAAACACTTAAGAATGAGACATTGAAGACGTCAAAATTTGCACACCTCGAGTATGAAAGATCGCGGAACACACCCAAGCGTTCATGCTGACCACACTCCATGCCATTACGAAAGACTTCGATGGATGTCCGTCTGGCACTCTTTTCTTTACTGTGTTGTAGCCTCGCACATGCACCCAGAGATTCAGGAGCGAGAAGAGCACTGATGCTGGCTCCTGCATCCCAAGCAGTCGCCAGAACGGCCATTTCCCATAGTATTGCAGGACATGATGTCCTTCATCGATCGCCACGTCGGTCAGCTGGTGCATACATGAGTATGCGCAGTTGTCGGTGCATGTCCAATGGGTGAGACGAAGAGAAAGTGGGAACGTGTTCGGCGAATGATTGTCGGTGTGCGTGCACTCTTGCAACTCGCACTTTTGAAGACAACGCGTGAATAAAGATGAACGGTCGCCAGCCGAAGCGACTGCTACAGAAAACCCGTAGCACAGTATACAGATAATAAGAAGCAAGAATTTACAGCGGTCCATGCGTAGGAGTTGTGACGAGCGTCAACGCGTCGCACTCGCGTCGATATCATCCCGGACTTGATCTTCAAGTTCAGTTCTACCATCGTGACCGCGACAACGACTTATATCTTATGCTTCAAAGGAGTTCGGGCGCAACACCTGCCAATGAGAACTTAATGTGAGCTCCTCGGTCATAAATATAAGTGAAAGATTAGGCCGTATAAATCATTACTATATCGTCATCTGGCCTTCTTCAGGTTTTGTAACTCGATGACCAGCAATATCTCAGGCTTCTGAGGATAGTGGGCAGCCCTGTCTCCTTCAAACTAATCAGATCTACACGAATGCTTGTCGACATATACAGCTGCATATATTGCAGATGAAACTCGTTGAGGAAGCCCAAAGTCTTAAGATCTTCTATTGAAGAATTTTGCTGTCAGCAAGATTGACCTCAAGAACAGAATATTCAGAGGCGTCCTCCTAGCGCTGTTGGGACTTGCAGACAGGCCACGAAATTCAACTCAACAATACTTTTGCGCTTGACAAGCTTCTGTTGCATGCCAATACTCATGCTGTTTATCAGATAGCTGGCTCAGCCTCATATCATACATAAAACGAAGACAACGTATACGAAATGATTCCCCGACTCTTACGATTACTTTTCATGACCATCATAAAAAATGCAACCATTTTCGAGGTAGGGTTGCGTGGTCCCAGTACAGCACCGTCATCCTCCATGGCAATACGCCCACGCCGTTCGAAATCGCCGAGAAGGTCGAGGTTGATGTCGAGATCGGGGATTCGGTGTGCGGATCTACGTATGAGCGAACTCTTGAGCCTCAGAGTACGCTATCGGGTCCTCTGCGGCACGTCCATGCGCTGTGGCCTGACATCCCAACGGAGCGGGCTCCGCGCACACTTGATACATGTCCGCAGCTCGTGATTTGGATATTCCTGATTCTATGATTTGGGAACAGATTAACGTGGTTTTACGCCCCTTATCGTATACAAATATCGCGTCTGACCCCCGGCTTTTGACCTGACCCGACCCGGCCTGCCCGACTATGACGGTACATCTGCAAAGAAAACAATTGTAGCCACTTTCACTGTGCAACTTTTGTAGATTTTTGTCACGGTACCCTAATCGAAAACCATGACGCTGAAATGGAGACGAAGATTAAAAGGAAGAAAAAGAGTGCGAAGGCCAAGAGCACGGACAACATGGGAAAAGGAACATGGTCTGTCTGCTATTGACTCGGGCTCGATCTCGTATCTTGACGCTGGATCGGACTCGGACATGGCACTTTGGACTACGACTCTGGCAACTGGGCTAGTACGGCAGACTCGGATATCTGGATCTTCTGAGACTGTTGCTTCGGACTACGACCTGAGTGGGTTCACGACTGTTACTCACAAGAAGGAGCGAAAGGCAGACTCGGTGGYACCACTRGCAGRGCCTRAGTGTTCGGCAWCAGCAGATTYAAAGTCAAGTGTGGAAGGGGATACTGTCTCTCAATCGCAGTCGCTGTCTGCATCGACGTCGTCTTCCGTTTCATCGTCAACGTTGTGCTCGGCGTTGCAGACGTCTACCTCATCTTCGGAGTCCTCAAGTGATACGTCTTCTGTGTTGAATGCCATCGAAGCTCCAGACTCACTGCCAACCGATAGGAAGGAGCTGTTGGATCCAGGGCCGAAGCTGGATGGGCCTGAGGCTTCTGATATGAGTCCATCGTCGTCGCCGTTCGAAGGAGCAGTTGTGGCTAACCCCGCATCGGAGTCGTCGATGATAGCGGCACCGATAGTGCGTTCGGAGCTGTCAGGATTTGAAGCGTGGAAGATCATGCAAGCTCTTAGATGGGATGACTTCGAGAAGTGGAAAGCGGGTTGCGTTGACGGTTGATCGTACTGGTATGATTTATTTCTGGGTGTGCCAGTGCATGATCTCTGTCTGACGTCTTTGTCTGCAATAGTTTGACTATGCGACGACTACTCGGACTGTAACGTGAACATCTCAGTATCTGCCACCATCGACTATGCATCTTGAGTTCTTTCTTCTTGAATGGACGCATACAAGTGCGATGATAGACTTGTTTATATGACGAAACTGTATGTGCGACTGTGCCACCGATTTGATTTCCGTTCTTTCTTAATTTCTTCTCTAACATTATCTCTACTATACGACTGCAAGACTGCAGCGACTTGATGTGTTAAGATGTGCCGACTGGCCTCTTTTCTTTTCTTTTCTTCTGTACGATGTGATCTCAGGATTATTGTATAATATAATTATCATCGGCGCATTTGTATACCCTTATGGCCTTTGTACCATTCTGTGTATTTATTTATGAATTATAACGAACTATAAAGATATTGGGGACGCATGCTGTGCTTACTCTACGCATGAACATATGTCCCTTTCTGTCTAAGCAGCTGCGCCTCAAAAGCGAGGCTGATGAAGCTGAGGACGCTCTCTCTGCCCCGAGTTCACCAGCTTTAATTTCACTGATGGGTCAGTCCGAGTCAACTCCAAGTCACTTTGCAAGTTCGCCGCCTCAGAGGGTTCCGCAGTCAAGAGAGTGTAGACGCGCGGCAGCTCTTCAATCGCGACAAAGGGGAAAGCCGACGTCTGCTCGTCCACCAGCCATTCGACCGAGAACGAGAGGTGATCCCGCCGTTGCTCGCGCAGCATCAAACCATGTGAGTCTGTCCGAATCACTTTTGCGTGCTGATGTGCTGAGCCGAGGTCACCTCTGATTACAGCATCGGTATTCTCAGCACGTTCGGTTCGCTGCTATGCAACGCCCAGCGAACGACAGCGACCGCGCCCACTTTTGTTTGATGTGCAACGTGGCATTCGGAACTCAGGATCTCTTGAACGAGGTGTGTAAGGCGGCGGATTGTCGTGCGTAGACTGACAGTTGTTTGCGCGAGCTAAGCACCTTCGAGTGCATCATGATTTTATACCAACAAGGCGCAATCCCCCGGCTTTGCGTAATACAGAGGAGCAGGGATATTGTTCAGTGTGCAAATGGTCATTCGGGACGTTGCTCAGGCTTGAGAACGTACGATTGCTCCTTGACCAATGACCATCTCTGCTTATGACGACTCTCTTAACATCTTCATCTTCTTATTATAGCATCGCAAGAATGTTGCCTTGCACAAATACCCACAACGGCTCTCGCCTAGAAGTAGTTCGACGTACCGTCCAGAGCTATGGTGCGACACATGCCAGCTTCGTTTCACACACACCGAAAGGAGACACAAGGTAAACACACCATCTCCAGTTCAAGATGATCTTGCACGAGTTATTAATATAGATTACTATTTATCCAGCATACAGAGGAAATGAACACCCACATATATTTGGAGCAGTTTAGCACTGATCCTGGCAACATCATATCCACGGTGAATCGTCCACACTCGTCATGTATTCCTTCCGCCAGCGCCGCTATCGTGATCGCACCAGCGGAAGACATTTACTATTGCCGTCCGTGCGACAGGTACTTTTCTACCGCTCAAGATCTGGAGCAGGTACGCCTCGACTTGCCTCAAGGCTTCATGATGCCTCCTTTTTTTTTCTGTATTACTATTTTATTAAATCTGTTTCTATTGAAAAAAAGCATAAGACTTCCGAAGAATGTGCGAACACAGTAGACCTGCAAGCGAATGCGCGTAGCAGGCGGCGCCATTCGAGCGCAGTGCTACCACCGCCGCCCGCTCAGCCGCGCGTTCAAGTTATCCAGGCTGCTCAGTCGGGTGTTTCTCAAGACACAGCACCGACGTCAAGTCATCTGCCTCTTCGACCTGGACCAAGCCATCTACCGCCCCGACCCTTATCCACATCCATTCATCCGTCACAGCGATCCCCGGTACCAACATCAAGCCATTC
This sequence comes from Phellinidium pouzarii, assembly GCA_004802695.1. NCBI lineage: Eukaryota > Fungi > Basidiomycota > Agaricomycetes > Hymenochaetales > Hymenochaetaceae > Phellinidium > Phellinidium pouzarii. The sequence continues at coordinate 11,784 of SGPK01000090.1, forward strand.
ACCGCCCCGAGCCTCCGTAGTGCATCCGGTAGTCAGAATAGGCAATCCCGAGGACAACGTGAACGACCCATCTGTCCCGCCCCCGCCGTACGAGTCAGTGCTGCCTCTGGACGACACGCCCTCTCCCTCCCGCATACAGCTTCTCCCTCCCTCCCCGCTGCTACCCCCCTCCCCAGATCCCGCTTCGTCAACACGTCGCCCGCTGGCCGCTCAGCGCAGCGCGCACCAGCTCCACGAAGGCGGGCCTGAACTCCCACCTACCCCATCTCCCAGGCGGCGACCGCCGCCGCCGCCGCCGCCGCCTCCCCCACCATCGGCCAAGGACCTGCGATCGAGCAGGTCGACGCCCAACCTCCTGCCGACGCGCCCCGCGTTCGAGTGTGCTCTGTGCCTCGAGCAGGACACAGACGTCAGCGCGCTCGCGTGCGGGCATATTTTCGGGACGACGTGAGTGCATGATTAGTTTTTTTTTNCTTCTTTTTNCTTTTCATTCGTCTGCCCCCTTTTTTTCTTCTTCTGGCGAGGCAGTTTGGCAATGCAAGTTTAGTGTGTGACTTTTGCTCATGAATGATTTTCTGACAGATGCATACGCGATGCACTGCGCGATGATTCTCGATGTCCACTGTGCCGTGAACAATCGAAAATATCAGACTTGCGCAAGATCTTTTTAAGTTGACTTGATGAACTAAAGACATTTCCCAACTGAACCTTTATTCTATTCCTCTATACTTGACACATAACTACTCGATCTAGCAGATATTGATTGGATTTCCGTCGCACGCCGGCTATATTGTATTGAAGCACAATCTTGTATAAAAAGGACAGTTTATTTCGTTAATCGTGCGGTGCGAGAAGTCCATGCTTCGCAATGCTGAGGAACCGTATGTGTTAGTCTACTAAGAGATAAATATCGGATGGATGTGCAAGAATCTACATATGCGATGCAAGCAAGTATCGACGAGGACTCGCTAGCAAAATAAGGTGAAAGGGAATAAACAAAGTACGGGAAAGATATAAAGAATACTTGGTACATGCAAGGATTAAAAATCGAAACAGAGGAACAAAAATACTCTCAGAACAGGTTATCACATAATACAGCAACTCTTAAGGTCCGTCGGGCACATTTTATCGCAAAGGTCGCGAAAGCCGTCTGACGCGGCCAACGCATTTGCCGTCGGGTCGTCTGCTACTCTTATGGGTCCGCCAGTACGCGCAATCCGGATTGTATGTTCGAGGTCCGGTCCATCCTCAGATGGAACTGCGTACCACCAACGCAAGTACTGACCCTCGATCGCCCACTTGCCCGACGAGACGTGCACATCAATGTCGACGAGTGATGATGCCGGCAAGGTAGCTGAAGACGCAAGCGATGCAGGGCTCGGATCACAGTCGGGCCCAGGTGGTGTGGGTGACTCCGTTTCCCGGTCGCTTTGCGCGTAGCCAGCAACGCTCCGCGCGACGATGTCTTGTCTGGCAAAGTGAACAAGGGGGACAAAGATCTCTGTTGGCAGTTCTGCATGGTCCCCTTCCTTCGAGTCGGACGTTGGCAGGGAGGACGAGGCTGAACTTTCAGACTCTATAACAGGCTTGTCTTCCGCTCGTACTTTGACAGTGAGCTGGAATTCTGCCTTAGCAATATCGAAAACGATGTTCACCGGAAGACCGACAACCGCTACTGGATAAGGGCGAGCGAAAGCACGGACCGCACGTGCTCCGTCCGTCAAAAAGTCATACTGGTTTGCCCAGTGTGGTCGCGTTATGAGCACACTTTGATCCTTGTTGAATTGCCCATCCATGTCATCGTCGAACGACGGCGCTAACGATACCCCACCCACTGTCGCCAGAGACACCGCCGACGCCGCAAGTGATGGCACGGCCCTCGGTGCAACCTGCCTAATACGTACAATGGCCTGCGAGGACTTTTTGTGGACCAGGGCAGCTCTCGAAGAGATTGCAGAACGCATGTGGTATGCATCAGATACCCCAACATTACGAAGGTCGTCACCGGACCAGAGACTGAGGTCCTCCATATTCCATCCGTCACCCCATTCATGAGTGTTATCAGGGCAGTACGTCCAGATGGTGTAATTCAGAGCATTTGGTCCATCCGCCGCATTCAAACTTGCGTCAAGTGCCTTCTGCTGGTTTGAATAGTCGCCAGCATACTTGCCACCATCGGTATAGCCATATGATCGTTTGCTGTCCATATCAAAGGGTGTGCCTATTTCGCCGATGAGAGTGGGGTACGGGCCTAAAATGTCTGCATCGCTCTTCAAGATACCAAGCTGCTGCTGTAACGAATACCGGATAGCCCGCTCTCCAAATTTTGCAGCCATCCATGTTGCCTTGTACTTCCCTCTCAGTAAACCCAGAGCGTCAGCATTGAACCAGTTCCAGTGACGAGTGACTAGCGTGAGCCCATCGTAATAATGGCCAGAGTAGCAACATCGCCCATAGAGATCATCTGCGCCATCGAGAGGTGGCGGCTGTGCAAACACGGGCGGTTGAACAAAGTGTATGGCTTCAGGATGCGCAGCACGGATACGTGCGGAGAACGCACGCCAGTGTGGACGCCAATAATCTGCCTCAAATACTACGGGCCGATCTGAGTCAAACGCCGGACAACGGAAGTACTCTGGCTGCAAAACATATCCAGATTCAATATCCCATACGCCATTAAGCGCCCAAACGCAAACACCAAGCTTCCAATCTAATGAGCGTTTCCATCCCCAACGTGCGCTGAAACCATCGGACTCGGTCGCTGGATCTAACCACATTGTGTTACCTTTCGGATCGATGGTAATAGTGCCATCACGCTTTGGTCCGAAAGCACCAAAGTCCCAGTGCTCTACTGTCTGCGCTTGTCCCATCCCAAGGCGGAGGGACTGTGCCGGGGTGGGCCGAGAGCCTTTTCGAAACGTCGAACCTTGCGCCTCGGGAACAGTATTAAGATTTTCATATCCGCAGAAACCCTCCGCGGGTTCATTCATACTATCCCACCCAATGACGCATTCATCCAATAAATCACCTGCATCACGTATGCGATCCGCTAGAGCGCCAAAAGCAGCAATAAAATGTGATTGAAGATAATCTTGAATGTTTTGGCCGTCGATGATACATTTTGGAGCAAAATCCCTTCCAGCAAAAAAAANGCGTGAATAGCGTCTGCGAAGCAAGACGTCCGTAATTGGTTGACCAGATCATGGCAGGTAGAGAAGACGGTTTAGCATCATGCGCGATGGGGTATTCTGAGTGTAGAATAGCCGCCTGTGTTGCTGTGAAATTCCGTGGGTTCATGCCGCACGCAAGCAGTGTCCAATAGGGAGCGCCAGAGCCGCCCGAGAATCGTGACCACTAAAAATGGCTTAATGCAGGCCAACTCCATAGAATCATTGAACTAGTCGCTTACGACGTCCTGATGTGGATCTACGTAAACCTTGAAGCCGTACTCTTTGCATTTCCGAAGTACTTCGATAGTGTAGTCCATACAATCATAATCATATTTGCCACTGCACCTAGTTTAATAGAGTAAGACAAAAAGGAGCACGTTGCCACTCACGGTCCTCCATGTTCCAGAGCCTCCCAGGTTACTGGGAAGCGCAAGACATTGAAGCCCCATCCTTTTAACCTCGCAAGATGCACGTCCGCAGACCCATCTTCCAAAGAAAACGGCCGACCTACAAACGATGTTTCGCCAGTCTCGCCAGCCTCCCAGAGTGCCTCCCGGCAGTTGGAAGGCTCGTTCACGGGGGCCTTGGAGGATCCGGAGAGGTTGACGCCCCGTAAGAGAAGCGTACGTCCGTTGCTGTCGACAAAACTATTATCGACGGTATGAATAAAATGGGGTTTTGTTTTGTTTCCAGTCGCCGGCGACACAGAAGGTATTCGAGGCATGAGGGGAAGAAGAGAGCCGAGAAGGAGAGTCGAACGACCTCTGATTTTGATCGACCTTATTATTATTCTTTAATTCTCAGATGGGGTGGAATCTTGTTTTAATACGTAAACAGCATTACATCAGCTTCCCTTCGCGACGAATTTGTTCACTTTATATATAGATAGACAGAGTTTGTTAAATCAATGATGTAGCATAGCCAGAGCTTCTGCATTCTGGTACTGAATTTCTCTCCATCTCAGACCATTTTCAACAACAAGTAGTGAGATGACAACCGCATCCTGCGCTCCTACTTCCAATGCGAGTAGTGCTCGGTATATTCTAAGAGACCCGTCATAGACCTCTTTCCGTGACGACTGAAACCACGCAATCGGGTGAGAAGGATCACTGTCATTGTATAACTGTAATGTAAAGGATGAATAGACGGGAGCATGTTATATTCGGATATAGTACCGACCGTTATCTGCTTGGCTTTGTTGGTCATCCATGTAAATTTCCTTCCTTGCCAATCAAACGACGCTGGGCTAGAGGCGGATGAGTTTTGCAGTGTAAGGCAGAAAGAAAAAAAACATGCATACAAGTCAGACCATTTCCCAGAGGCACCATAAAGCCAAGATTTTAGCTCCATGGACTTTTCATTTCCAAACTTGATTCTGTCTGCCCTTAGGTCTTTCCTCTTCACCTCTGCTATGGCATCGCGTGAGCCCTCGCGGTATACGACTGTATGCGCGCGCGTCTTTGTGTCAGTTTCGATCGTATACAGCAAAGGCCCATCGGCCGCGTAAATTCGTGTGTTACGCATGTCGTCGCTTTCCAATGAAACAAATGTATGTGGCACACCATACGCGCATGAGTCCACCAAAGTCAGCTGGGTCGCCATCCCTTCCTCAAGATTGTACGCACTCGAGCTCATTTTGTTGTTGTTTGTCTCTGCCTTTTATGCTCATTCAAACCTGATGAAAGACGGACGGGTCCGCTCAGATTCGCATACTGCAGAAAGCGTTGCTCCAAACATAATTTTCAGCGGAAAAAAGTGAGTCGACCGCTGGGCTTTCTAATCAAATTTTGCCATTGAGATCTCAATAGGTGGTTATTCATTATTCAGCACGTACATATACACGGCGATAACTCAGCTAAATTTTCGACGATGATACGATTTCAGTACGATGAAGACAAGGTCAGATGAGGAGCTGCAATCGAGTCATCGAGATCGTTGACGGCGTAAGGACCCCTCATGAAGAGCGTTCATCAGCATCAGCATCACACCCTCCAGTTCGAGCCAGTGGTAAACATTCTTCAGTAAATCGGTACCGGGGAAGGTTCCATTATACACGAAAACGACCTGTACTTAAGATACTTTGAGACCTTTCCTGAGTGATAAGGACAGTACATTTTTATTCAATGACAATGACAGAGCTGGTGAAGTAGTGAAGTGAAATGACTTCCTACAACCTAAACATCCAACTTGAAGAAGTCAAACTCATGACCGGCCCTAAACATCACTACTTTTCCAAGTCCTCAGATCTGACTTCCCTCACCTCCGTTCCTCTCGTCGTCGAGACCCGTTCCCGGGCATTGTCCCTGCCTTTTACCTCCCACAACTGCCGTCTGAAGCATTAATTTGCTTCAACCCGTCTTTTCAACGTTGTCAACGCCAGCATGTCTTCTCCGATGTCGCAGCAATATGCATGTATGGCTTGTCTGCTGCGCATTCATGGTATAGGGTGAAGCTAATCTGTTTTATTCAGATCGATCGCTGAAGAGTCTCGGACTCGTTGGCGGGTCGCCCGACCATGAATCTGTCAAGGGGTTCGAGGCGCCGGCAGCATCTTCGCGCACGTATTGCTACAGCCCTGATGGCCGCTTGTTTGCCTATGTCCTACCTGATTGGTCTGCCTGCTCTGATCGTTGCAGCTTACGATCGCTCATATCCCCTCTGTTTCGTCTATCAGCGTCCGGATACATTATGCCGAGAGTGCTGAACTGCTACGCGAGCTGCATCTGCCAAATATCGTTGAGATCAGCTTTTCTCCGAGGGGCACGTATATTTCGACTTGGGAACGTATCAGTATGTATGTTATTGGACCTTTTTCATAGTATGTATTGACAAGATGCTGCAGTGAAGCTCGAGGATGATGCTCAACACAGAAATCTGCGCATTTTCTCGGTTTCGAGCGGAGAGGAACTTACGTCGTTTACGCAGAAAGCACAGGGTGGCTGGGAGCTGCAGTACACAATCTCCGAGTCCCACGCAATCCGCCTCGTTGGCCAGGAAGTGCAAGTTTTCCAGCCCGCCGAATGGTCAAAGGGTGTAGTTGACAAGCTGAAGGTGGAAAATTTGACGACCATTGCTTTGAGCCCGGGTCTCAACCCATTTCTGGCGGTATTCGTGGCTGAGAAAAACGTATATTTTAATCTGCATATTCAACTTGCAAATTTGTTCAAATGAATTACAGGGGCAACCCGCAAATATAAGGATATACAGCCTATTATCTTTGGCCAGTCCTCCGACGTGCCAGAAGTCCACCTTCCGTGCGGAATACGCTCAGTTCAAATGGAACACAATTGGCACCCAGGTCCTTGCACTTATTCGGACAGATGTTGATGCCACCAACAAAAGTTACTATGGCGAAACTCGGCTTTATCTGCTCAGTTCATCAGGCAATTTTAGTTGTCAAGTAGCGTCGCCGAAGGAAGGACCTATCCATGACTTTGCGTGGAGCCCGAACTCCAAGGAATTCGGTGTTGTGTGCGGCTGTACGTTCTGATCACTCTATTTCCGCTCATAGTATTCAATAATTTTCTCTAGTTACACCAATGAAGGCTGTGCTTTTTGATAGTCAGGTCCGCATTGTGCACGACTTCGGCACTGCTCCGCAAAACTTCATTTCCTTCAACCCTCAAGGACGTCTGATAGCTCTTGCAGGCTTTGGAAATATGTCGGGTAAGCTTATTGTCTATGACCGACGCACTCTTGAGAAAGTTGCGATAATCGATGCGCCGAATACGACGTTATGCGAGTGGTCTCCGGATGGCCGTTTCATTCTCACTGCCACTTTGTCGCCTCGTCTTCGTGTTGACAATGGCATTAAAATCTGGCACTGCAGTGGGTCACTCATGCACGTACAGCTTGTGGATGAACTTTACCAGGCATCGTGGCGGCCTATCCCCGTGGATGCAGTTGGACCTTTCCCTCAGGCACTCCCTGCTGCTCCAGCACCTAACGCGAGCGTGGCGCTCTTTAACGTGACCGCAAAGCCGACTCCCTCAAAGCCTGTCGGCGCATACCGACCACCCGGCGCACGAGGTTCGGATGCTCCATCTGTGTACAACCGCGGAGACAGTGAGCCTAACAGTGGTACAACTACTCCTGCGAGACCATACAACCGAAGTCCGGCTCCTGGGACAAATGGCAACCATCCGAATGGATATGGTGGGGGAGGGCGAGGAAGAGGACGCTATGTCCCTGGTGCGGCGCCAACGTCGTCGGGTCCTGCTAGGGACAGCGAGAAAAAGGTGAGGACCAAGAGGACGAAGGGAGGCAAGAAACAAGACGCAGCGCCGAGCGGGGCAGCGACTTCGGTCGCTGGTGATGAGGAGTCGCCCGCGCAGGTCGATGTTAGCGAGGTGCAGGTCGTGACTGCGCTCGTCGAAGATGTAGATGCTGCACTACTCACGCCCAGCGCGGATAGTGCCCTCGATCCCGCCTCAAAGAAAATTCGGAATTTGAAAAAGAAGGTTGGTGGTTGTAGTATTGCATTATGAGCATTATTAACAACGTGTCCCCAGCTCAAGGCCATCGGGGATTTGAAAGAAAGGCGAGAAAAAGGCGAGCGGCTGGAAGACACCCAGCTCAAGAAAATTGATGCCGAGAGCTCGATCTATAAGGAGTTGGAGAAACTCGAGAGCAGTGTTTCTGGGGGTAGTTAAGGACGCTACCCAACTAAACCTTGCATCTATCCATTCATCTGTTGACGCCCCTTTTTCTCTCGAGGTATTTTTGCGCATTTTGTATGTGTTAGTGGATGACATGTTGGTTTATGCTATGGGCTTGCAGACTCAGTGGGCTATTACAATCACGGAAAGTTCCGCGTGAATCGTATTGTCAAAAATGTGTTGAACGTGTCTTTATGATACAAAATTGATCCTGTCTCGTGGATGGACTTGGTTTCTACGGCTCTCCCGCCAAATTCCGCATGTCCTTGCATCGTGGCTCCTTCACGACGTCCAGTCTATGCACGCACCTGATGAAGCGCGTTCTACTGGCCGATACACTAGCCGACATCAGAAATTGGTTGGTATAGTACTGTGTCTCGAAACGACGACGTTTCAGAGAAATGGATATTGAGAGGTGATGTGAATGAAATAGTGCCTGAACTTTAAAGGCTAGGAATTCTTTGCATCAAGCAAAGCGACTGGCAAGACTTCGGGACGTCTCTACGCATTTGGGTCGTTTTCTCTCCTTAAATTTCTCACGTTTTCCCTTGTCTTCCGAGATGACTTGAGCTTTGATCTCAGATGCTTGAGAAGATCAAACGCTTGGCCGCGAGCGCCGCTCCAATAATTCTTGTACTATCTTCGGGATGCAACCTGTGGCCCATGCCTGGGTCTACACTACTTTTTATATTCAGAAACGCGCATCGCCTTTGGCTAACTTTTTCTTCCCTTTTTTTGATGCGCACTTATGGAATGATCTGGCTGGCGAATTACCTGGAGGGAATGCACATCAAGAACGTGGCATTAATATTGTCTCGGAGCCTCGATACCAGTTCAGAGATCCTCGCTTTTCGCATAGTTGATGTTTTTTCGCTCCCTCATCTGACCTAGGTAAAGCGTTTCAAGTAATCAACGTTCTCCAATTGTGTGAGTGGCCTGTGTATCTGACCCATGCGCAGCCTTAATATTTGACGTCAAATAATAGATTTATAGAGGATTGATGATTTAGGAAGCTTGACAGCATCGCAGCACGCAATCAACTTCTAACTGAAAAGCCAGCCCTGCAGTGGCTGACTTCGATTCCGTGACAACGGGGTTAGGCGGGTAATAATAGCGGGGTCATCGAATCCTTCATGGACAATTGTCTAAGATACAAGAGGACGATTATAACCCGCGCTTGGCGCAACCGCAACGACCGCGAAAACGGTGAGTGTTGTGTCTCGAACTGTTCCATGTACTAAGAGGACTCCTTTCAAAGTTAGTTCGAACCTTAGAGTCACTTTAGAATCACTGCACATAATTCTTTAAGTGTCCCCGCCTTTTAAATCTCCTCATTAGCCGCTGATGGTTCAGATACAGAAACAAAAAAAATCTCATTTCGAGATGATGTCTGGTGGAATGATTGTATGGAAGATGACGGTTAAGTGAATAGGAAACGCACCTCCGGAGCGCGGCTAGCAAAAATACATATAAGTTCGGACAACTCCTGGCACACCGAAGCTACTAGGCTGGTTCCTTCGAAGAATGATCATAAATCTACTTATAACTAGGGATCATGGGTTGTCCCTGAATGCTGAAACTAGGAAGATTCGCCCGAGACTGAATGTACGAAGCAAAACAATACGGCATGCCAATACCCAGTTGATGAGGATAGTAACACGTTCATTGATATTACATGTTTCCGCAACGCCATGAAAGGCCTCGACACTTCCGCCTGTCCTTCTTTTCGCCACATCTCATTCGTTTTTGTCATTTATTTTAGTATCACCCTTTTCAAGGAATCACCGCCGATTGGGCCCTTATACAACAAGTACGAGAAGATCAGAAAAAGTTCATAAAAGCCAAGGGCCACTGCACCCCATGCCCTCACCACCCCGTCTTTCGATCCTCTGCTTCCCTCTCAAATGTCAGAACGTCTATTGCATTCTACATATTGTAAGGCGTTGGTTTCATTCCGAAATATCGACTAAGCTGACCTTCTTTGAAGGCATGTCCAGTGAACCTGGAAATATATCTGACTTCGAACACGGGACAGATACCACATCTAGTCCGTCGACGGCGGACTCTGAACTGTACACTAATAGTATAGGTGTTGCCACTATCCAGGGGGACACTGATATCACGAACGACGAGTCTATAGTGGTTGATGTGGTCTCAACCAACTTGGAGGAGAATGAAAACCGTGTGCAATCGAAATCGTCGGCTAAGAACCCCAAGCCGTGTGCTTCATGCACTCTGGCTAAGAAAAAGGTAGATTTCATTAAAGAAATACTCAGCACTGACTATATCTCGTTCTCGGTAGTGCGTACTCATTACCTCCCCGGATGGGTCGAGCCTGTGCGAGCGATGCAAGAAAAAGAAGCAGACCTGTCGTATCCATGTGAAGTACAAAGATGTAATGAAACACGGGTTGGAAGGAGCAGAACGTCTGGCGCAGGTGAGAGTATATTTTACTCGGGCAGTGATCGATTTCTTACTGTGTCAAAATCCTCAGAGCGAGGCGCCCGAGTCATTGCGTTTCGTTCCTTACGAACCGGTCTGTTGAAAGCATACCCTCTCTTATCAGGTTTTCCCCAAAATTAGATGCTACATCCTCTGTGATGTGATTGCTTTTGTGTAATTCTCTTGCAACACTTCTGATACTTCGATGCTCGGACGTTCTGTTTGCTTAGCTATTGGGGGACAGAACTTAAGTTACTTAAAAAATAAACATTGTTTCTGGAGGATGCCCGATTTCTGCAATACAGTGCGATGAATTTTGCGAAGAAATTATTAAACTACCTCAGCATTCAATCTTCTCACGATCCAACTTCTACCGTCCTTATTTTATTACTTTTTGGGTATCGCAAAAANTTTCAGAGGACACCTCGCTTCGATCAGCTTAGCGCATATTTGACGCCGTCTCCAACTTGAAGTCGACGCACATTGCATTTCAGTCTATTTTTCTGCATATTCGTCGATTAAGTTGATGGCCTAGTTCGAGCCGTTCTGAAGACCCAAGATCTACATGTATTCTTCTCAGCCGAGGGATCGACAACACTCGTAATTGAGTTATGTTATATAAGTAAAGAGATTATTACTAGTAGGCCAATAAAACGGTGTCTGGATTGCTAAATGTCAACTTTCTAAATTCAGTCTTGTGTTGAAGCGCGTATACTTGTCATAATCAGGTTGGTATCTATGCTGCATTGAATACTACCTTTCAGATAGAAAATCACTGACTTTTTTCCACAGCAAGGATTTAAGTTCGTCCAAATCCATTCCCGTATCCTCATTTGAGTAAACAAAATCAGAGGATGCTCACTTCAGAGATTTAGTAGCTAGTCTTCCCTACTCAAACGTTTAGAGTAGTCACCGTATTCCCAGTTATAGCAGTCCTGGTTTAGATTAGGGCCACATCCGAAGAACCGATCAAGAATGAGCTCACAATGCAACCATCTTCGTCGCCGAGCTCTGGGACCTGACGACCTGGGTTTCCTTCGCTCGGAAGCTCCCAGTCTTCCGCTAAGATAGACTCAATGACCTTCACGATGGAATGTGTGCGTACGTCGACAGTCCAATTCCATTTTCCGACTGTGTCATACTTGATAACCTTTCCGAGGTGGCATCTATGGGGTGACAGAGTTAGGGAAACGATAAATGAATAGGAAGAAGCGTCTGAACCCTGTCTCCAAAGCATACCCGCCAATGGCGCACGCGGATGTAATGCCGGTGCATACGCCCATAGGTATAGGATCAGCCGTGTGATAGACATGCGTTATATGGTGGGTGGAAGGCTTAATTTTTGCAATGTAAATCATTTTCAGGGTCAACAAAAAGTTAAAGTATTCTGTGAGAAGAGCCACACCTGAGATGGAAGGTGAAGCCGGGAAGCTGCGAGTTTCTCCCCCGGTGCTTCGAATGCCACGACAGGAACACCGAAAGTAGCACCTAGCAATGATGAAAGTGAACCCCCTAAGGAATGGCCTAAGATAGTAGGTGTATTATGCTCGTAAGCTGATGTAATCCATTTCGAGAGAATGAGTTACCTGTTACCCAAATGTTTGCATCGGGTATAAGTACGTCACGTTTTTGTACAAATTCTATAAGATCACGTCGACATGGCGTCGTCACGAGTAAGATGAAAGAATATGAGAAAACTGACTATCGCAACGTTATAGAACAGACTTTCTTCAGTCAGAGCGGTTTGTACACAAGTGAGATCGCATTTGTATCCGCCGGAATAACAATCGCAAACTGTAGACCATGTAGGACCAACTCGCGCACAGCAGCACGAGAAAAGCAGGTTATCATTTAATTTATCCTTCTTCACAGTTGGTCCGCCATCGCCAACCAGCCAACCAGCCGAAGTACCCTTGACAGAGAGAACGACAGTAGAGTTATCTTCAGAAACGAAAATATAGCCCCTGAAGCCATCAGCATCGGGCTCCCATCCGAATGGGTAGCTCTAGAAGCCAGAGAACATGTTTGTCACGTAAACGCTGAAGGATCATTTAGTCGCTTACGATATTTCCCCAATACGGCTCTAGCGGATACCAGTCCTTACTCGAGTGTCCAAAATAAGCATTATTTGTCATTTTCGCCAGTGTCAGAAGGGTCTCACGATCCTCAACATTAGGAGCGGGAATGGTAGACTTCACCCATAGCTCTGCATCAGTCTCCATATTCAATAATGCATTAGTTCTTGCTGCAGTGAATGCATCGTACGACCTTGGTCGGTGCATCTGAATATTTCTGAATTTGAGAACATGTTGATTATCGGTGAGAGATGGTGGTACGTCCGCGAAGAAAACACGCGAGTCATTGGCGATCGCATGCTGATGTCTAAGACTGAAAGACAGAGAGGGTTCATAAATGGGAGTCTTCATATCATTGGCAGTGTGAGGTCGTAATATTAACAGGAGAGGAGCCAGAAGCAGTTGAAGCGCGTTTGGGAGCGCAGGGTAGTAGTAGTTAGAGTTAGTAAAGAGACTCAGCTTCACGTGTTTAACGCGGTTGTCACATCTTTACATAGTGCGTTGTCACAGACCGCAATGCGATCTCTGCGTATTATTCTCTTATTCTCTGGTTCAAAAATCTGTTCAGAATGAGTATTCTGGGTAGCATTTTCCTTGGTGACGCAGCGCGGTATCGTGTCCTATCACCTTCTCCATCGTCCCCACCAATGAGCCCGATACCGAATACTGCATCCACGAAGGGCCTTCCCATCGACCCCGAGCTTTCGCTTGAGCTACGCGTGCGCTGGTTGGAGGTCTTACTTCTTGGGATCAAACAAGATGCCTCAACCAAGGTAGGGAATGCGAAGGAAAATGCGAGCATAAAGCATGACGGGGATGCACTCGTATTAAAAGCCGAGGAAATCCAGAAAAGATTGTGCGGGATTGTGGAGAGCAACGATGGGTTAAAGAAATTCATGGATCGATGTAAGTACATCAACATTCATATTTAATTTCTACATCAGATCTGATAGAAGTAAAGATGACCAACATGCCCAGATTCTTACACCTGCATTTGCTCTGTCTGGCATATCGGCTCCTCCCTCATATTCATCTATGAGCTCAGAAGAGCTTGACGCCTTTCTTGCGGAGATGGAGCCTGATATCAGAAGCGCCGATAGGGATCTGCGTGAAATAGACATCCTCGAGAAGAGAGGTGTTCTTGGTGCTGGAAAGTTGGCAGGTCAGACAATCTTCCTGAATTCGTGTGACTATAATCTAATATTTGCTACATAGACTATGAAACCCTCGCGTCACGTTTAGACGCATTGAGAAAGGCACATGAGGAAGACTTGACGAGTGCTGGAGACCTTGAGTGTCGGGTAGCAAATGTTCTAATGCAGTATACTACTCGTGTGAGTTTTCGTTGATCTCTTTCAAAACAAATATTTGGAAATGACATACTTTAACTAAATTAGATTGATGCTCTTTCAGAGCTGTTTGTTGAATGGAACGATATCCTTACTTCAGCAGAGGATAAGATTGCCCGTCTCGAACGAGAAAAGGCAGAAAAAGTACGGTTTGGGTATGAGTCATGAGATACTTGATCGTCTGCCTCAATATTAAAAAAAANTTCAAGCTTATGGTGAGAAACATTTCATTGGTGTTTGTACTACAAATAGTCTCAAATCAAAATACTTTTTTTTTGTACATTAAATGTCTTCATAGAACTTCAGCGTAGAATTATACCCAAACTAAAGACGGTTCATTTAGCTGAAGTTACTACAGAGCCAATGACACAACGTCGCCATGCAATATGTATAAATATTCGTAAGCGTAATCGTACTTATGAGAACAGGTCACCGTCATTCATCATCAGCTCGACGATTCGCCGCTTCACAGGACCGTGACCTCTTTTTCCAACAACTGCTTGTATCGCTGCCTCATCTTCACCATTCATAAGAACCGCATCTTCGTCTACAGTCCAAGACGCCCTTGAAACAATAGTTGATGTGTCTATGTTATTCGAATGATGGTGAGACACGCTTCCATTGCCGGTGACTGCAGTCGTAGACTCCGGCATCGCGGATACAGCATGATTCGGTGCGTTCATCGCATCCAAAACGTCCGCGAGCGCCCGTGAACGAGTAAGTGACATAGACACCTCTCCTTCCTCCTCCTCATCGTTGCCATCTTCATCGCCATCATCTAGCCCTTCTCCTGATGTATTACTATCTTCCACGCTTGGCTTTAACGGGCTACTCATGCCTGAGTTCTGACGCACCCGTCTTACATAGCGTGCAGCACGCGATGTGCTCGGAGGAGCGTATCGTGCTCGTGCTCGTGCGAGCGACGCGTCTGCATCCGCTGGAGTAAACAAAAGTTCTCTTTGTTGGCGGCTACCAGAAGACGCGTGTTGTGGCCGCTGTAGTCCGCTAAGGTCTAACTCACGCTCGCCGGTTCGCATTTGTTTTTGATCTTGTTCGCCTGGGTTCGAAGCCGTAGCTACGTTGATATACTGCTGTGGTAGAGAGCGATCCGAAGTCGATTTGGGCTTGCTATCTTGCATTTTCCCTGTCTCTATTTCTCGCTCTATCGCTTCGTTGAAAGCGCGCTCTGCTGCGGCGCGGATCTCAGCGAGGATACGATCCGTACCTTGTAGGTCGCGCCGTTCCTCATACACCCGGCGTACCCATTCCTCCGAAATGCCGTGATTCTGTGCCATCGTTTGCACGAAGAACTGCAGCCCAGCTCTGTTAACGAGCACCTGGTCGGTGGGCGCGATAGCGATGCCTGGAGAAGGAAACTCTTCCGTTAGGTCGATTGTTGAGGTAAACGATATCCGATTTCTTGATAGGCGAGACCTCTTTTTGCTTCTGTTCATTCCAGAAGACGAGCCCGACGAGGACAATGACCGCTGTGCATCAAGCGATGGCATCTCAGCTAAAAGGCTATTTCGTCTCAAGCCCTTTTCCCTCAGATCGAACTCTGGTAAACTCGGACTCGTTGGTAGTGTCGTAAAACCGCCAAATGTCATCCTACGGTCTCCATTTGTATTTACATCGTTAAGCACACTTTCTTCTTTCCCCTTCTCTCCATGCACATGATAGGCGACGTCTCCAGATAATAACGGATATTTCGCAACGGCCGATGAGACACCCGGACCTAAGCCTTCTGGAGTAGGAGTATCCAGACGCCATTCATGAATTTTAACTTGCAAATCTGTATGTGGAAGCATCTTAGATGGCCCAGCCTGGGGTAGGGATAACAACGCTTCCTTATTGTTTTTTGCCGTTTCTTCCGTTGAAACCGATGAAGCCAGAAAAGTCGGGAAATTAGCATGTTTTCCTTTTGCGGCTGCAGTAGGGGAAGAAATAGGGGTTCGACCGGCGTGCATCTCCTTTTTATCCCTTCGTGGTGGCCAGCTTGGTGTAGCGTCCGAGTCCGAGTCACTATTTAAATCAGTGGCATGTTCGTATGATGATGGCGCGCGCCGCGCATTGATAAATGCATAGGTACTATTGAATGCGCCATTGAGAATGCGGGACGGCTTGCGCTTCGTAGATACAAGACTTTTGGCTGTTGTAGCAGACGACACAGGAGGAGCAGAAACAGACGCCGAGGAGCGGGAAGCGGGCTTAATTGGAGTTGGCGAGGGGCTCGCAAAATAGTCTTCTTCGTCTCTCCTGCTCTTCAAGGGACGCTCGCGTCCGAGCGGTGGTTTAATATTGTTTTCAGGACTAATAGGACTCAAGCCTGCATTTGCAGAATGTGGGTCACTCAGGAAAGCCCCATCTGGTGGATTTGTGTCATCAGCCACATCTTGCATTTTGAGGACTGCTGTGTCAACCACACTATCTTCTGTCCCTGGAACTGCTACACCATTCAGCTGGATCGTCAATTCTCTTGAGGTAGGTGGGCGGTCCGGTTTCCCTTCCACGTGTCCGTTTACTTTCGAACCCAGTGGATCTCCGTCCTCTGGCCCTGGCTATGGTAAATGTTCAGCGTCTGTATAGGTAGAAATGGAACATGCATGCCTCTGTATGTTTAAGAATATCGGCTTGAGTGGAAGCGCTCAGTTCAAATCCTTCCAAAATTTGGACCAGCTTATCCTTAGCGACGAACGCGGAGAGAGCTTTCAGCGCAGACATGAATTCTTCCGTGCGCTGGATTTTTGGAGTGGACCTAAATGACAGATGAGTCGTTAGACTATAATCTTAACGAGAGGCTAGATACATACTGCTGTCCAAGATCTTCGATTGTTGTAGAAGGTTGGTTAGTCCCTTTCGATATGTCATGACTTTCGGCCATTTCGACGTCCATACCCAGATTTCGACCCTTTGAAGTTGTCGATTCATTTGAGGCTTTCTCTCTTCGAACCTGCACAGCGTGCGACAGATCTTCAACTTTTTGTCGCTTCGCCTCTATTTTAGACGCGTCTGATAACTTCCTCTTCAACGTTGCTTTCTCTTTTCCCTTGCGAGAATTGCCCTCGCCCCTCTCTACTTGACCACTCCGTATTTTAGTGTCACCTTTTACGCCCTCTTCCTCCTCGCATGCTCCTACGTTTTCCTCTATCCTCTGTACACCATTCGTGGTCTTGCGGGATGCGGATCGCCGTGTATCAGAATCATGGCTGGTGCCCTGCGCAATAACATTTGCCACATCACCATCGCTTCTCGTATTTTCTTCATCATCTCTGTCTTCGTTGATCCTCTCCTCCAACATCACTGTAGATGTATAGCGAGGACCAGAATTCCTGTTCTCGCCAGAGCCAACGAAAATTCCCTTCTTCTTTTGGTACTGTTTGATCTCAGAGTCAAACTTGTACTCATACGATTTATAGCGCTCACGCCATGACTGCCATGAGTGACGCTTTGCCCAACGCCATCGATTGCCCGAATCTTCAACAAGTGACTTGTAGAGTGCGTTGCCCAAGCGGCCCGCCTTCTCGGGGTTGTAGCGTGCTATGTACTTGACGAGCAGCGCGTCGTCATCTTGATCAAAGTTCGTGCGTCTGTTCAAGCATCAGCATTAGGTTTATCGGGATGCTCGCATGCACTTACGCGCGGCGCATTGTAGTTCGCAATGTTGCTACTATGTTTGAGCAGTTACACGATATGTCGCGTCTGAGTCGTCACCTGTCACACATGATTTACATCACACTTGCTCAATAGAGGAAAATGCTGTTGTCTAGTCTACTCGAAACGAAACAAAAAAAAAACCAGTAAAATATGCTATGCACAACTCTATAAAAANGTCACACAATATTACGAGTGAACGACAGGCGGAATAGTAATCGAGGATGATTCACCCTTGCTGTCTTTTGAGAGCTCGCAGACGGTCAAAATTACACCGCCCGCATTTCCGACCACAAACTGTACCTCAACGCACGTCTTCCATCGGCCTTTTTCCTTCTTCGCATTCTTTGCGACTAGGCTGAGAGATCCAAGGTGCGTCCCCTTCGTGATCATTTTTTCGCGAATCTCCTCTTCTTCCTCTTCCTCTTCCTCTTCTTCTTCCGCATCATCTTCCTCGAGCTTCGACGGCTTCACCTTCTCTATCTTCACACCCTCATCCACTTCCCACAGCTCCAGTCCAATCTTCTTCCCCTCTCCATCACCCAGATCGCAGTCGAACTGTACAACACGCCGATACGGTAGGGGCGTCTCACGCGGCACACCAACCACCCATTGGCCCCCCAGCCCTCCCTCACCCTCTGCTTCCGCTTCCGGAAGGATGATACCAATCGTCTTGGTCGTTGCATGCACTACGGCATGTGTGCTCCCACGGTTGAACACATCGTGGAGCTGCGCATCCTCCGCCAGGGTTTCTGTAAGAAGGCGAGCTTGCAACGCGGCGCCACGCGCAAGCAGCGTCGTCGGGTCGCCGATACCCCCACCGATCACTGTTCCTGCCGTAAATGGTGTGATTATGCTCTCCGGGAAGCCCTTTGCGAAGAATGTTTCGTCAAGACCCGGTAATGACGCGGCACCGCCAACATAAATGATTTCGTCGACATGGAATGGCTCGAGGCCTACACTTTCCAGCAAATTGATCGATGCATGCACGACAGCATCATAGACCGAGCGCATCTCCATGTCGAAGCGCAGGCGATTGATCGATCCAGTAAAGTCGACACCGTCCTTGAGCGATTCAACGGAACAACTCGCCGCACCCGGTGATGCACTAACTGTACGCTTCGTGTGCTCAAGAGCGAGACGTAGCTTTGCCTCCGCGCGTTTATCTGCATTATCCACTGCCGGGCAGACTGCTAGCGGTGTCTTCATCTTGCGCGTGAATTCCTTTGCAAAATACTTCACGAGCTTCGCGTCGATTTGCTCGCCATTAATCTTAGGATCATGTGCGGATGCGATGGCGTAGATTAGACCGTGGCGGAAGGACAGCACAGACAAAGATAGTGATGACTGGCCAAGGTCCACGAGAAGGGCAGTGCGATCTGGGTCAAGGCCTTCTACCGGCGCTGAAACCGTGACAAGCGATGCTGTCCCAGCTTCATCAAGAAGCTGTAGGACTTTCACACCTGCTTCCTCGGCTGCTGTTTCTAATGCAGCACGCGCACTAGCGTCGAACCATGAGGGTACAGAAATTACCGCACCGTCAACTTTGCGACCTAAAAAATCCTGCGCAGACCTGACAAGCGATCTGAGGAAAAGTGCTGTCACATCCTGCACCGTGATGATACGCTCTGCAGGTGTGGGTTCAGAGCGCGGGGTGGGGAGAACGGACGCAGCAGGGGTGTTAGAGCTTGACCTGACGCCTGAGGGCAAGGGCAAGGGCGCAGGTTGGAGAATCGCGACTTTGTATGCTGCAACATCAGGCTGTTCTGGGTGTTGAATTACAGACGCAGAAATGACAGGCTGATCTTTCGGAATCTCCGAGAATCTGCAGGACATGTTTGTAAGGCAAAAAAGGAAATGAAGGAAACACACTTTTTGCCGAGGAGGTTGCGGAAGTCGATAATGGTGTTCTGAGCGTTTTTGACAAGCTGAGGCTTCGCTTGATTTCCTATGTACTACCTGGTGTTTTAGAAAACAGACAGTACAGACAACGTTGACTGCTCACGATCTCTTCGCCATGAAAAGACACAGCACAAGCAATCTGACGCTCTCCGTCCTCATTCGCGATACAATCCGCAAGGCCTTCCTATAAAAATATCAGACACCAATCTACCAACCTGAGATATTGCTTTCTCCAACCTTCGTAATAACTGAAATAGATGCGTATGAGTTGCCAAAGTTGATGCCGACAACGGTTTTCTTCGTCGTCTGTGCCTCAGGGACAGAGCCATTAGGCTGCGACATTTTGATTAGAAGAAATCTAAAAGTATCGGGTATCTTCAGTTATCCCTCTGGTATATATGCATCTGAACTACTTACAAGGAGAGAAATAAGCAGGTGCAACAGAGACGCTCCTTCAAAATTTTNGAGTCCAGAGTAGGACGTTTGCTTACATGAGCTTGCTTACGTGTAAGCATGTGCGGCTTGCTCGACGCGTACTACGCGTCGAGCTCCGAATCTATCAACCGCTATGGCGAACTGGACTGTGGACTCAAACGAAGCTCTTAAGTTATCACTGGGTCAGCTTTGGATAACTCTTTGTACTGCAGCCTGTCTAACAAGCAAGTTTACTAGTTCGTGCATCAGAGGACAAAGAGGTACTGTCAACGTCAGAAGAGGAGAGCTATGAATACTTCCATCCTGCGTTCACTTATCCTGTAAGAGGTACTCGTCGGAGAACGCTCCTGGGCTAACTTGATTCTGTCAGATATTTGGCGAGGAAGAAAAAATCTACGGATACCGCGACTTGATCATTGATGTAAGAGAAAGTTATTGTACTTAGCGTCCGTTCGATTGATACTGGAAAAACTTCGTAGTTACGATTCGCCTCGGGGTCCCTCGTACAATACCTTTCCGTCAGCTCCTCTGCTAAGCTACAGTCGTCTTCAACAGTTGATGATGTTGAAGGTACTTTGTATAAGTACATTCCAGCTGGTGAGTGTTTGTGCTTTCACGCGCCAACCATAAGCTAAATCTTTGTAATACAGAGTATTACAAAAATGAATCAGAGTTCCTCGCGCGCGTTGAACAAGACGCATTGAGCTTCAAACCTCTGGGCGAAAAAANTACACTCATACAAGAAGTGCAGTGTGACCGAGAAAGGTAAGGGCAAGGCCCTCTTCTCAGGCGATGATTTGGACGAAGACAATGAGGATATTGTGACTTACGAGGTTTATCATGTGTGTTTCCTTTAAATTTTGTTCCAATGACCCTCCTTAATCCCTCTTAGTCAACTTGGGATACGCCCGGCTTTCGCGAATACCATCGTAGAATGCAGCTTTTCATCCTCCTGTTTATTGAGGCAGGCTCATATATCCAAGAAGACGAAGAAGGTTGGGAGTTCGCTGTTCTGTAAGCCTTCCATACGCTTCACTTGGGCGACTTGCTGAATATCAAGCCTAGATACGAGAAGCGAAGACGGCGCGACGCATCGCGGACTCCTACGTACCACTTCATTGGTTACTCCTCCCTGTTTCCATTTTACTGTTTTCCCGAACGAGTGAGGCTGCGTCTCAGGTGATTCTCTTTTCTTCGTCATTTGCATACAGGCATTGTGACCCACAGCTACTCTTAAGTCAGTTTGTAATCCTTCCTCCATATCAACACACTGGACATGGATGTACGTCCTCTTTACCTTTTTGTATACTGGTTATATATTTTACCTCTACTTCTTGTGCAGCATCACTATACACTGCAATATATAACCACGTTCTCCGCGAATCGCGTATCGCAGAATTGACCATTGAAGATCCAGCGGAGGCATTTGAGGACTTGCGAGACAGGAATGACTTGCGTATGCTGCTTTCACACGAGCAGTTCATAACTGAGGCTCTAGGTGGCACGACGGATAATGACTCTGTGAAAATCAAAGGCAGGGGAAAGTTAGGTCCGCCCGCGGAAAAGGGATGGGTCGAAAAATGGAGGCGAGATATGAAGATTGCTGGAGTGCGTTCGTCAAACTTTATAATACTCTTTCGAGCTTACGATTGTTGTTTCGTTTGTGTTTGTGGTCACAGCGTCAATTCCACCGCTTGATTGAGATGCTCATACTCAAGCATCTCGATCTATCCGATGCGAAAGCATTACGAGCATACAGACTGCAAATGAAAGAGCGACTATATAAGTTTAACTACGTGCGTCCGATTATATTTTGTTTTTCTCATTTTACTTCATTCTGCAATTACCTTTCGCAGGATTCCCTAGCCCAGCTCGAAAAGGCTGAGAGGTTGGAAAAACTCGAGGAAACGTACCAAAGCGTCAGGGAAGACTACCAGCGCATATTAGCTTCTATTTGAATGTTTGCCATTGAAAATTATTAGTCATTATCATTTAATTTCATTGCCGGTAACTTGCTTCTAACAAATGACTATACAAATCCAATCCTTACTATGTATATCCACGGAAACCAATTGGTGCTGGTGATACAATGATACAAGACCGTAAGAGCCTACAAGAGATAATCTGCCTTTTAAGTACTAGTCTGACAAACAAATGATTTACGAATAATCCATGTCTGTGTACAAAGTCAAATTCATCCATAAATTATCTGGATTGAGGCTCACCGTCTAATTCAAAGGTCGGCGTATACAATAGCATTTCTACTTCTTGGGTATCTAGATCCTCAAGCAAGTCATCTTCATCCATCACTTCGCCTTTTGTAGCTTCACTTCGCTCAACCTCTTCTAGGCGCACTCGCCCTGCAAGCGCAAAACCATTCTCCGACTCGTAGTCTAAGTCTTTCTCGCGGATGTCACGTATTGGCAGGTCAGGCTCTGAGTCAGATATGGTTTCATCTGCTTGCAAGCAGTCGCATATCCGGTGCAGAGCAAACTCGGACATGTCATCGGAAAGGGTGGCTTTCGCCTTCTCGGATGCCAACCCCTTGGCGAGCGATATATTCGCCGCGCGGATGGGTCCGGCAACAGTGTGACCATGCACAAGGACCGCCACACTATCCTTTTTATCTACTAAGGTGTTGCTCTGCATCTTTCTGTAAGGTATCGTTAGCTTACTAGTTTTTTTTTTATGCAGGAAGATATACTCAATAGAAAGACCTACTGGAATTTGATTTTAACACACCCGGCTTTCGCAATCCACTCCGAGAGTTGACCAACCGGATTGTCCGGCATGTCGAGGTTCAAGATATTTAGGACGTTTTCCATGATTCGCTCAATGATTGGTGCCACATGCGCATAATCAAAGCCGTTGTCTACGAACATCGCACCCATTACACTCTCAAATATGTCGCCAAGCACCTTCGGGGGGTCGAAACTCCAGCTGTTTATGGCAACAGCTTCGTAGGAGTGTTTGGAGAGATTGTCTACCTCCCTTGCGATATCTTTGCTAAGGGTGACATTGTTAGCAAGGAGGTATTTATGCAGCGACAGCCTTTTCACAGCCAATGCTGCGAGCGTTGCGTTGCATATTGCTCGTGAACGTGTTCGGGTCAACTGTCCGGAGTTCGCTTCAGGGAACTTGCGATACAGGAATGATGTGACTATAAGCTCAATAACGGCTGCAAAATCAGGGGAAATCAGAACTTCCAGTGCAATAAGAACTTAAGATGCTTTGATCTCTCACCATCACCTAAAAACTCAAGCCGTTGGTAACACGAGCCTTCCTGCGCGTCAAACGAGGCATGCTTGACTGCTTCAAGCAAAAGGTTTCCGTTCCGAAATTTGTACTGCAGGTCGTCTTGAAGCTTGTTGAAGAGTGCAGCAGGAGGTACTTCTTTTAGGATAGGGTACCTCTTAGGCCAGGGAACGTCTCCGCCAAAGCAGAGCCCTAGTGCAGTGCCCGTCCGGAGTGCCATGTCAATAGAGCCCGTCACAAAGCTCGCACCCAGAGAAGCCTCCATACAATCCTGCAGACTCCTCCGCGGTATTGTCCGGCGGACAAGTGGCACTAGTTCGTTCTCTCCATTGTATTGCTCCACATCTTCAACGGAGGGAAATACGGTCTGCCAGACGCGTATGTCAAGCCGCTCGCCTGAGAGGAAGCGCTCGAACTTCACTTTGCGCGCACGCGCGAGCAGGAGCCGATTCGACACGCTGTTTGCTTTGAGTACACTCAACTGACCTTCGTGCTTATTCGGAAAGCGGTTGTAAATGTATGTGATGACTGAGAGTTTGAGTACGCTATCGCCCAATGTCTCCAGACGCTGATTGCTGAATCCTGCTGCGGCACATGGAAGCGTAAGAGCTTCGATTAAAAGGTCGGTATGGACCGGCGGGAATCGGAGGAGCATTTGGGCTGTTTGGGCGCGAAAAACATCACATATACGTCGGCATAGGGGCGCAAATACTTGAAAGGCATGTATAATGTCTATCGGCATTATAAGTCGCCTGCAAAAAGACTGAGGGAGAAGAAAAGTTGCCCCCGATGATTCTTGAACAGAAACTCGCTTTTCTGAACCCTGGTGATCATAGAACGCGTGAGGATATCGCGACATAGTTGACACCTCCAAAATAGGTCCCCCAGGAGGCGTCGGCACGCAATAGACATTTTTTGAATTTCCTTCATATGTGTTTTCAAAGTATTCTGTATAGGTAGCGAAGTCTTCTCCGGTTGCCTCTAGGCAGGGTTTCACATTCAAAGACAAATCCAATCTGAATTTCTTCAGGAGAAGTGGTCGAGCAAATCTCCTAGCATTCATTAACACAAGCTTACCCTCATCACGTTCGGTGACCGTGCTCCAGTCATATGTGCCTATTTCATTTTCGACCGCCTTTTCCATCACTTGCCATTCAATTGCGCCGCTAGCATTTAACGGAACGAGAAAACAAGCGAGAGAGGACGTTACAGGGCTAGAAGTGACACACCACCATATCCCTAGCTTCGTGAACCTCACTAGTAGATCTAATTGTGAAGTATCGAGGTTCATTGGCTGAGAGGACTCATGGCACCGAAGCTCTACACGCATTCCACGGACGCTTAGCTCAACCTCCGGGATACGGTTCCCAGAGATAAGTCCAGCACACGTCTCATCGTCTCGAATGACAGTATACATGTACCAAGGTGGTCCTGGCTTCCATGGGCTCACCACGAGCACATCCATCATTGTTGCAACTGCGTTCACATTCGCAATTGTACCGCCGTCAGCGTCTTCGACCACTTCGCCCTGCCTGGCTTTTGTCGGCGAGAAGTGGTCGTCGAAAACACCAAGGCTATGTAATGTGCGTACCGCGATGAACGCGACCGCGCGCTTCGCTTCTTTTTTTGAGCATTTCTGCGGGCCAGTAAAAGTAAATTGGTTTGCAGCAAGTGGCAGCGCGTGCGGGAGCTGTACTGTAGCCACGTAATCCCCAGAGTACTTCGGTCGCAGGGACGATGTGTACACGTCCCGCGGAATCAATGCACATAGGTGCTCGAGGATACCGATCGCTGAGCTATAGGTTAAGGTTGCGCCGGTGGACGGAATAACGTAGTTCTCGCGCGCGACGAGATCACTCGGATCGTCTTGTTCGTCCTCTTCATTCTCCGTTGCGCATAAGGGTTCGACCCTCTCGTACACTTTCTTCAAGTTTGGTTCAGCGTTTCGGAAGCCTTCGTATCGCTCTAGCTGCATAACATCGTTCTCTTCAACCATTACGACGTATGTAGATTTGTGTTTACGAGCACGACCTCGAGACTGCAAGTATCCAACCATATGATGTATCGGATCAAACCGTATGATTAGCTTACAGGCCTGTTCGTAAAGAAACAAAAAGTGAGACTTTAGTGATTTCTACAAAGAATTTGGGCTTACAGGAAAATCTAGCCCTTCCTCTGCAACCGATGTCGCAACCACTTTGGGATCTATCAATTACCTGTGAGAGCAAAAATAAAATGGCCCTCACATAGATTTAATTCGCCGATTCTAAATGATCGCACGACATCCTTTTGCGCATTGATGCCCATGCCCTTTGAGCTTTCACTATTGGTTGTGTCACCATGTCCCATCAGTTCTCCGCACCGGATCCAGCCCCTCGTCCCCATAACACGGGGAAGAACCCATGAGAGGGTCGAGGCAATCTGCCTCTGATCCACGAAGATGATACCTTGGAAATCTTCGCACTTATGCTCGAGTAGGACATTTACCACAGCAAGTACTTTTGGCGAAAGCCATTCTGACGGCAAGACATCTCCAATCCGGTTGATGCGACTACTAAAAGTTGTTATGGCAAAGCGAAGTTTATCGAGCTTCTCTGCAGTTTGCTTTTCAGCATCTGATAAGTCTTTCTCGATGAGTGAAACGTCATGGGACTGTTCATGATCATGTCTTAGGCGTTCTTTCACCATAACTGTTAAACTATTAAGAAGAAAATAGTCTGCCCCAGCAGGCCCAAGGGCGGCGAGGGTAGCTTCATATCGAACTTGCAACAATTTGATTGACAATCCGGAAATATTCAATAGATCATGTGCGGATAGGTGTTCCCAATGCGTAGGGTTGTAATACGTGGCGTAAAATAAGGGTGAACTCCGATATTTCAGAATAACCTAGGAATAAAAGGGCTGTTAGCATAGAACAGGCTTCGGGCGAGGGATCTACTTCAGTAGGCTTGTTCGAGAAATGGTCCAGCTGCTTTGCGTGCTCGCGGACGGCTATGACCCTGGCGAACAGGTTAAATTGAAGCGTCTGGATCGATAGTACTGGATTCCTAGGGTTCCAGATGGGCGAAGCGGTCATCCCAAAAACTCTGGGTTTGTCTTTGCAGATAGCATAGTGATCCGTCATTATCATATTATACGGGTGGTGATGCTGAGTGTGATGGCACTCGTCGAATATCAACAGCGAGACCTGTGCATACGTAACTTGTAGATGAAAAAAAAAAACGCGTCAAAAGAGATACTTGTGACTGACCTGCTCTAGGCTCCAGTATCCATGTGTGAGCACATTCTTGAATATCTGAGCTGCAGCAGATAGAAAATAAGTATACAAACGCGCGGAGGTATATTGCACGGGGGTTAGTAAGTACCTGTCATCACAAGGCAATCGGCTTGCTTGAATTCATCACTCCAGCGGTGGTTATCCCAGGTATCTACGCCCATCGCGCCTTTGTAGCCGCGCACGGTGAGCGGCGTCTGTGCAGCGAGAAAGTCGCGTTGTTGGTCGACAAGCGGGACCTTCGGTACGAGGAAAATGGCCTTCTTGACTACAGCGCTCGGCTGCGAGAGTGCCCACTTGATGAGCAACGCGGCAATGAACGTCTTGCCGCTGCCGGTGTCGAGCGCGGCGATGACATTGGCGCGTCGAGCGTGCTCGAATATTTCCTCCTGATACGCACGCGGAATGAGCGAAACGACATCGTCGACACTGGCCATTGATGTCAAAGGAGAGTTAGAAAACAAGTCAGGAAATTGCATCTGCAATAAGTATAAAAGTTGAAGACAAGAGCATGTGGTCCATGATAGAGGCTCAGGCTCAGAGCGGGCTTGTGGCTGCGCTTTTTCGCCCTTGATGTGCCAGTCGCGCATATAGTTGCTTCATGCACACTGACCAGTCACTACACCACACCTCGCAGCAGGCCTTTCACATTCACCGTGTAAAACGCGCTCAGCACTCATCGATATATTTTATTGCGGGCCATGGCCATCAACGCCGACGAAGACACGGAATTGTGAGTTTTTGAGTACTTCACTTTATCGCACAATCTCTCGGCTTCTACCGTTGACCACAGACAATCGCTGCAGCAACGACGCACTCCGCAAGCACGGCATCCTCCCCCCCMAAACCCTCGCCACCACGCACGCCCTCACCCCCTGCATCGCCGACGCTTGACGAACTCCTCGAGGGATTCACCCCCNGATGAGCTGCGGGAGCGTGCGGAAGACGCACCCGACGACGATGAGGCGCGCGCTCTTGAGGCGTACCGTCGTGCACGCATGGCAGAGCTGCGGGGAGATGTACGCAGCGCTCGCTTCGGGCGCGTGTACCCGATCGGCCGTGATGATTACCAGCGCGAGGTGACCGATGCAAGCTGCGTAGATGAGGAGGACGAGGAGAAAGCAGGACACGGCACAGCAGTTGTATGCTTTTTATACAAGGACGGGTGGGTCCGCTAAAATTATACAGCTATTAGACTTACTTCCTGCTCATCGCGATTCGTAAAAATAAGACATGTTCCGAGCGAGGTCGCATTCAATCACATGCGGACACTCGCTGGTCGATATACGCATACAAAATTTNGTCTCGATTATCGGGGACAAGTGCATAGCAAATTATCCTGACCGGCATCTACCCACCATATTTGTATACCGCAAGGGTGGAATCGTGAATCAGGAGATTTCATGGGGTGTAGATAAGGAGCGGAATCTTGAAGGTGTGCATTTGTAGATTTTGTTTTGTAGGGTGGGGATCATTGAACTCATGCGAACCATGGCAGAGCTCGAGGCATTCCTCATTATCGCTGGCGCAATAGCTCTTCCTGATCTGCTACGGTCTGCACGGAGGCAAGACGAAGACGAGGACGACTTGTCCGACGATGATACGTTCTCGCGGTCCGCAGCATCAAAGACCAACGCACGAGCCACCCAAAACGTTCGAGGACCGGAAACCAGGGATGACGACGATGATTCTGACTTTGATCTATAATTGTACTGAAGGGTGTCTGTATCAGTAGTAACGCATAATAATTCAAAAAAATCTGAAGCTCCATGGAACAGGGCGTCTATGCCATATGTACTGGTTTAACATATGGGGGAAATTCGTGTCTTTTAAAAGAGAAAAAAAANCTAGATGAGACATTGACTCGTGAAAAGTGAAGAGGGTGCTCATTCCTCCGCAGCTTCTGCAGGCAACACCTCTCCATCGGCGACTTCCTCTGCCCCCTCCTTGACTTCCGAGTCACCTTCCTTCCCATCATCCTTTGTCTTTTTACTTCCAATCACAGTCGCATTGATCCTATACGCGGAATCAGGAATTTCAGTGGCCCGTTGAAAGTAAAAAAAAGAACATAGACGCACGTAATCATAACCTGCACCTTCTCTTCTCCTTCCCCGCCGTCGGCATTCGGCATCGCGATGGTGACGCGCTTGCTGCCCTTCCAGCCATAGCTTCCCGTGCTGAATACGCTCGGCAATAGTGTCACAGAACCGATGGCGCCTGGGTCCGCCGACGCAGCAGGAACCCGCTCTTCCGTCGTCTTTGACTTGGTGTCCTCAGCATCGGCGTCAGCTGCGGCATCGACTGCGGCACCGTTAGACTCCCCAATGACAGGCGGTGTGTGTGTTATGTGCACGTGGAGAGGCAATGCCTTTGATTTGAATGCAGAGGGCGCAAGGGATGCCTGGAAATGCAAAAGTAAAGGCTCGGAAGCGAGTCCAAAAAAATCGCCATGAGTCGATGGACTACACGTGTTTCCACCTTCGGACCCTTCTTCCCTAGGCTACTCTTCTTGTTTTTCGAGGGTATAGCCTGATTATCATCCGTCTTCGCCGCCTTGGACGCGCGAGTCGAGCGTCCCTCGCCTGACTCCGCAGCAGAGCGTTTAGTTCCTGTTCGTTACAGATACCATCAGTCTTTATTAATTCGGACTACCGTGACCTTTGTCTGTTTTGGGGGGAAAGGCCACAGAAGACGTACCAGCCATGTCGATGTAATATACTCAATTAAGTATGTGGTTGGTTGTCGCTATGGGAGAACGTCGCGAGCTCACTTGTTATGTTGACTTCAAAGTCGCTTGGAGCGCGCCACAATTATACGAAGTACGTCACGCGTCGCGACGCGTCTTCCTTATAACGTTTCAAGTTCTATTTTCACTCGGATCAAGCTTCAACACCCGAGAATAAGAATTCTTTGTTTGAGACCAAATCCGTATTTTTATGTACAGTGATTGATTTCAATCATGAACGATTTTATCCGGGCGCAGGCTGATGTGCACATTTAGTACGATTCGAAAGAAATGCAATGCAACAGCTAATTTCAACTGTCCGTTCAAGGGAGTCAGTTGTGGTTCCGAAGTTTGAAGGCAATGTCAAACTTGAATACATTCGACGCATACAAATATAATTATCCTCAAAGCTGGCAAGTGACTAAAGATAAAATACAGGGTACTAATAAGAATTCCATTCACAGACAGTGATTCAAGTGACCAAAGTCCTGCGGTTGGTAAACTGTACCGTCAGGTCCCGCAAAATGCTATACTTGTATTTCATTCCTATTTCCACTGTGAACCGAAGTTAATACACTTTTCCAGAGCAATGGGGACACATTTTGTCGAGCTGTGGAGCTGTGCAAGTAAGAGAAGATCAGTTGCTTTGATGCAAGGGAAGCTAAATTACGAGACGATTCACTGTAGTGCTCGGGATACTGGCGACTACAGAGTTCGGCGTAAGCAAAATACCTTAGATTTATAAAGAGACGAGACATACTACTGCCAGCAGGTTCGTTGACAGTCAGGTGGTAGGCAATCAATCGGGTGGGTGGGGCTAAATTTGCATCTGTGACTGACACAGTGAATCTGAGAGGCAATATTAATGTGAGCTCAGTATCACCCATTGTATACTTTACGGATATTCGAACCATTTCGTCGTCCTATGATCGACAGAAAGAAGTTGGGATTGAGATGAAAGACAAAGGTGGAGGAGTTTCATGCTGCTCACAAGTGATATTGAGTGACCGCATCTCGTATAGACGTTGGTAACTCTGTCAAGTCTTATCAGCTGCGTCGTCGAAAGAACTTCACAAAGGCCCGCTGACCTTCTCCAATGGCACATAGTTGACAGGAATGTAGTCGGAGAGGTTCGGTGAATGAGTATCAAGTGAAGTCGTATTGAACGTCGTTGTGAGCTGGGACAATTTATAGTAGCAGACTCGAGTCTTTATACCTTTCAATGCGCGGCCCCATCGGTAAAAGAGACAAAGTCTCAGATGTTAAGTAACCAGGGTACCTCGGCCAGTATTCTTCGATCACGTTTGGAATGCGCTGAGTGACCTACAAAGGCTACCGATACCGTTGAGGGCACCATCAGAAAACAATATTCACAGAAGGGGCGCATCTCGGGCTACTATAACAAATAGGGAAGGTCGGTGCATGAAATTTATGGCCACGTCAGCAGCTCGAGCAGTGGTTCTTCCAAATTGTACGCCGATGCCCAGGGGATACACAGGGGGTAAGGCTCTCAGTGTGGTGCAGTGCAGAGGTAAATAGACAACAAGTTCATGACTAGTGTGAGTGTCCTACATACTAGGCCCTTCAGCGCCGCTGCGCACTGCCTAAGTGCACACGATGTAAAAGGCCTGAGGAGCGCCCGGTAGGGCTCTGACACTCTAGTATTCTGAGTTAGGAACCGTCCGAAAGTGCGCTGCCAGTGATTATAGAATTGACTGTGACTGCGTATTGATGCCCCATAATAGCGCAGCATGGGCATCTCATGACTCGGGAGTCATGAGAAGAAGTGCGAATTTGTGTCGAGCATGCTGTTATCAAAAATCAAGCACCAGAATAGTTGAAACGATTGAGATTTGCGCTCAAATAGAGAAGCCGACATATTAGTTTGAGCCACAAGGTTTGCGAATAAGATCAATATTATAATCAGTGTTAATCATAAAGAACCGCGCAGTTCAAACATGACTAATCAACACTGATCGTGGCTGTCGGTCAACCCGCGCATGAGCAACAACATCTTTCTTTTCACGACCGTCGCCAGAGAGGATAGTCATTCATGGCAAAACAAAAGAAAGTTTTCGTGGAGTCTAAGGTCTTGACAGTTTCCTACTTATCATGAGCTATTAAATTTTATTGATTCCCATTCGTACTCGTACAGGTCACAGCCCTCCAACTCGCAGAGTCTATCACAGACGCGCAAGAAGAGAAGACTTCTGCGAAGAAGAAACTTTATTGTGTTTGTTCTGCGTCCGCGTTTCTCCTTACTGAGATGGTCGAGTGTGTTGACCTTTACTACGATCATCAATACCATTAGGAACGACGGGAAGATCATGCAAGAACAACAAGGCCGCATTCGACTTTGGACAATGGCCGTCTGGTCGGTGGATCCGATCAACAGTCCATCGTTATCTACTTACTTTGATCTCGCTGTGGCAACAGAAAAAGGCCAAGGAAGTTGTCCTTGCCCAAAAGGCACAGAACAAGAAGCGGAAGGTTGAAGCGCGCAAAGCTACAAACAGGCCTACAACAGTCGCCGAGTCGACAATTCAGTCACCGTCAATTAAAAAAAAAAGGCGTATCTTTCGCATGATATCTAAAGGGGATGCATGCATCCCGTGCAATTGCAACAAATCGCCCTTGTACGCGATTCTTATTATTATTTGTCTTTTGCTACATCATGATGTAAGGAAGTGTACACAGACTTTCGTGGCGACCTCCCCTTCGCATCGTGATAACAATGCTTTATGCTGGGCGACGAGGGTCATAGAGATCAAGTCTCTAACTTCCATTCTGATAGTGGTTTCTCCCTATGTCCGGACGCTCTACGCAGCGATTACCTTGGGATCATATAAGCTCTGCACACTTATCATTTGATCATCTTTAATCCGATTATCGTTCTGCGTTGCACGATCCATCCTGTCGGATGCTGCGTTATCTCATGTGGAGGCAGGGCGTCATGACAAGGCTTTCATCGTCGGATCTTCTCGTCCTGGCTTGTTTGAACCCACATATTACCGATGAGAGCTCAGTTGACGATGTTATGGAGATCTGGAGAAATAAATTCATCATAGTAGTCATATTTATTCACAATTACTATTTACATCTATTTTTCATATCCACATTTATTTACTATCAAGTCCGATCAGATCTGCTAATGCCTCAAGCACATTACAGCGTGAACAATGCCTGTACTTTTTCTTAATTTATATTATCTTCTGATGATTTTTCACTTTATCTTGACGACTCTGCACCGTAAGAGTAGCCAGCCCCGTGTACTCATTCGTGAGCACTGTGTATTTGTTCATGAGCCGCGGGTTATGTCGCAGCGTGCTGAGCAGGAGTCGGGACTTCGTAAGCATGAGAAGACGCAACATGAGAGGCTGGCGTGGCATGGGTTGGCGTGGCATAGGTCGCTCCCCGCGGCGCTGGTCGGACAGTATCATTCGGTTTGTCCTCCAGACGTAGCAAGGCCGGTACAATCTGGGAAATCCAGCTGATGATCTGGGGCGACTTGATAGTGATGCTGGCACAGATAAAGTCAGTTACACACGATAGAAAGGCAAGGGCAGTGCATGCAAAGCGCACAGCATATTGCTGATAATAAGTATGAATTGCATTAGTCTGGGAAACTCACCGGCACTCACCGGCACCCACTGGCCGTCGTTTCACAAGTGGATGAAGAGTGCTGGTCACTATGCGAGACGCCGCCCGACGCTTGGAAATGATCAAATGCAAATACTGGCAGTCGAAGTGGCTCTGGATTGCATATGTCTCCCCGGAGATCTCGAGGCCAACATTAGCAGCCAACAAAAAGCTGTAGTTCTTCCTCTGATGCCTGCCTTTGTCAACAAAAATACTCACCCGCAGGATACACGGGGTAAAGTGCTGTATAACTGCAATTCTTCCTCACGTATTTGCTTGCTACCGACGGTTAAGTCTTTGTAAGTTTCCGGGTCCATGAGAGCTGCAAGTCTAACTGAACTAGGGGAAATGCTATGCACAAAATCAATGGAAAGTAATATTTTTAGCACAGGAAACACGTACTGAGCAGCGGGCGCTGCCTGGAGATCATCGTCGTAGAACAGCTCAGGTCGCAACCAGGAGCGATTGATGTTCGACGCGCATACAATCAAACGAAACTTTAACACTAGACTTGGCCATCGTAGCGGACGCGTCTGCCGCCGACTTCAAATGTGACATGCTGGCACTAAGGCTAAAAACACTTTTCGTAGACATAGATGCCGTGACTGACATCGTGTGTTGGGAGGTTTCCTGATGTTCGTAGGAGGACGCAATCTCGACGGTGATAGGAGAAAAGTATTACTCCTTGCTTGCTTCCAGAGCAGCAGCAGTCCCAGAAGCTCCAGTAGTGGTTGAAGAAGTAGTTTTCGTGTCGCGATAGAATGCTCACTGGGCAGTCCGACACGAGTTGCCACAATGTCAGAAGGTTTTCCCATTTTATTTTGCATTTGCATCAGCACCCTGCGTTCCTCGTCGATGTCGGTAATCCTTTTTTTCGTTTTCAGCAATTTCACTCACGATCTCACTTGCGGACTTCGTGAATAGTTCATCCATGGCTGCAAGGCTGACAGCGCTCAGGCGTTCGTTTTGCGCCTTGTCATACTCATTCAGAAAGCTTGTTTAGTCACTTTAGTGCGTCTGTCTTTTCCTTCTCCGCGGCTTCCTTTGAATCCTCCGCAGCGCTGTAGCCATTGTTCGTCACTAATAGCAGTATTTCTGGTAACCAGCCGACTCACATGTCTCTGTTGAGATTATCAACATTGGTAGTCTTATCAAAAGAATCTTTTATAGCGGCTTTGAGAGGCTCGCTTCCCTTATTCATATCCGGTACTGCGACTGCTCCTCCGCCTGGGGCCAATTGTGGTGGGTTCTGTGTCTAGATGTTCAGCAGTCCATGGCAGCAATTATAAATCTACACCAACATCTTTAATGACTTCAAGCATTCTATTCCTTTTCCGGAGACGGAGATTTCCCAATTGTAATGGACTTGATCTCCGGCTGAACCGGCCTTCATTTTTTTCTCGGCAATGCACGCCCTAAAAAGATGGATGAGTCCACAAGATCGCAGATATTATAAATATGAATCCAAGCCACCTTTTGACGGAGTTAAATTAACAGTAGGGTAGACCAAGACGCTATCTCTATCCATCACAATGGCATGCATTCCTGAGCGATCAGATTTAGTGAGTAGATAGATACGTCACGAGTGTCTCTTTTGTGCACCTTGCTCTGTTCAACTCGAGCTATGGCCGAATCGCTATTATAATGATGGAAACCAGTATTCGACAGCTTCCTTTCTGCCATGAACGACCCAGACCTTGTACGCTCATCGTTCCGCACCTTGTGTGCATCTTCACTGACTCAACGGTCATACGCCGTGCGTGTTGTTGTAAAAGGGTCTTGTTGGCAGGGTCTCGAATGACGTTCTGATACGCCTGATCAAAGAGCCTGATCTTCCTAGCTGTATACAGTTTCTGTTTTTCAATGTACGAATCCAAGTGACTTTTCCCAGGGTTCTAGCGTCTTCGCTAATAAGCCAGTCCATAGCTTTGTTACTTATAGTCGTTCCTAACACCTACAGTCGTTCCTAAGAGACCGTAGTGGTCAGTGCATCTCGCGAAATCTCCTCTCATTGGATCAGCTCACCTTTAGCCAAAAGCTTGGAAAGTGTAGCAGCGTAGCCTCGCGAAACGGATCTACCCGTCTGCCCCAATTGGACGCCTGATAGGGCGGGCATGTCGTCTCAAAGTATAGCCTGGTTCAATTCCGTGACGGTCGGAAGTATTGGATCAGTTTGTTTGCCATCTGTATCGCAGTATAGTCCTGTACACCATTGTCAGCGGTGACTTTGGCAACATTCTAACTGACGTACATCTAAATTTATAACCTTCCCTGGGACCATGACAGTGAAGAATTGATCAGGAGGTACCGGTAAGGCGGCACGAATCGCCTCCCTAATTTTAAGGGATATATCTGCCTCAATCGCGTATACAAGCCGCTGCTAGATTAATCCGCTTCTTTTCGGGTGTTGAAAATAAGACACGGAGATACGGAAGAAGCCAGTAAATGTGCAGCGACTTGGGTTGACACCTGAATAAGAGTGTAAAATAAAGACTATAAGCATCTTCTACATGTTTCGAGAAATATTTGAACAATCAAGTGAACCGCAATGCAAACTTGCAGATAGCAGAAGTATAGTCTAACGCAGAGAGCACTGCCAGTAGAAACGACGAAAAANGAAAACAGTGTGATAATATACAGTAAGTGTGAGTCACCACGCTTCTTCCAAAGAGGTAGGATAGCCCGGACTGTATCCTTGAGGAATGTTTTGTAAAGTCACATCAAAGCGAGGCATTTGTATTCCGCATACGCACTCCCTCGTGTATCACTCACTACCCGCAGCCTAGTCTCATAAACCATAACTGATTGGCTCCCTTGTTCCGTTCCTAGATAGTCATGACTCACATGAACGCGGAGACACTATTTTCCTACGAAACCGTGGACATGAATAAAGAACGTTGACACTATTTCAAAAGACACACATATTCTTTCGCTTTTCCGTGGATAGTAGTAGATTGCGTCGTATTTTGTGAGTAGTATTGGACTTGGAGTTGCCAGGAAGACGTTGAACGCTGAAACTCGTATTTTCGGTAAACATGCCGATGAGGAAAACGGAACAACCTGCTGAGCCGCTGGTAGAAGATGTGATGATTGAAAAAACATATTTCGTCTTTTTTTNAAAAGTTCCTGGATAATGACATGGTCGCGCAGCAGTAAGTTGAATTTGGAGTGAATCACGTCGGCGCGGTCCTGACGATCTTCAAATACAAATACAGTATACATGTCGGCGTTTGAGTCAGTACTCCATATATACGGCCATGATGATCAAATAACATTTCATCCAGTGAGTCGACGAGTTGACCTCAGTAAACAAGCACTCAAGCACACCACAAGCTTGTCTGCAGACTACATATTGTGATGAAAAGCTATATAAATGTTTCGGTGTTGAAGGGACACGCGTCTCAGCCATTGACTCGGAGCTCTATTGTAAACACTGCATAAGATGTCATTCACTAGCGGTTTGAAGGACGCAGACAGACACAGACACGACCCTTGTCGCTTCCGGGAGTACCAAGTGTGTGTCTGCTAACAGCGGCCACGAGAAGATCTATACACTGTCAGGAACGACTGGAGAAAAAACACATTTTACTTTTGCGATTCCTCAGGACACTAAGCATCTCGAGAACCTCCCATTCCTTGTGAAAATCGGAGAAAATGGTGTCCTACCAGGAAACTCGATGCCCAGTTGATTGTTGAATCTAAAATTTAGTTCTGCCTTTCTTCCTGACTTTCTTCCAGTAGAGACGCCGGATACTGTCTAAAAAAGTATGCGTAGTAGTAACTTTGTTTATATTTGATTTTGGTCCTAATTGACCTTTTTNCAGATTCCTACGGATTGGACTGGTAGGTAGATCGAATCAGGACAACTTAGGCTCATCAACCATGTTGGTCTGCCAAATAATCTGTTACATCTAGGACGATATACATTGTTTCCTTTCGTAATTGGTGGGCAAGGAAGTGGCATGGTACCAGAGACAGTGAGTGGCCAACTGTTCTAGTGAAAGGATTATAGTATGATTATTTTGATTTTCTTCAAAAAAGGTACCGGCGACAGTGATCGAGTTCTTGGGCCTAGTCTCTTATTGTGTTCCAGAGGGGGTAAATTGAAGTCAATAACAATATATTTCTAATATTTGATAGTCTCGACATACCTACGAGCGATTGCGCTGTCCTCCAGCGCAGGGGTGAGCTTAAAATCGTGCATACTGGTAAGTACTGTATCACGGACTCCAGCGTGATGCTTCTGGGATTCTTCAGGCTCGGCGAGGCGGCTCAGTTCGAAATGCCTGTGAAATATATGCTCGTATTATTGTTAAGTTTTTCTAAATTTTTAACGCTATGCCCTGATCCCGGATTTGTAGCCTTACCCGAGATCAAGTGCTCGTTAGCTTGACAATCTATCTGAAGTGGCAGATGGCGGAACCGCTGAAGGCAAGGCTGGCACTGACTGTGCAGCTACAAATTACTAATTAAAGATGTTTCATAGCTTGCGATCCATGGTTACAAATCGCCGTTCGAAGCTCTTAAGAACAAGATGCAGTCAGCTCTTATCCTGATTGTCGCGCATTGTTAGTTTCCTTTACAATCTCGCTTGCAGGCAATATCTTATTTTTGTTTTTAACGGATTACTCTGCAATGACAAAGCAGCGCTTGCTTGATCCAAACAATTTGGAATCTGGAGGGGAGGCTTCATCTGCGACCTCCGAAGCCTTCGTACTGGAGCCATGAACGAATTACATGAGACTGCGCTCGAGTATGGCAATTGTCATGAAAGATAACTGAAAGGAGTGACGTCGATTGCTCTTGGTTATAAAGGGGGGCCAGAGATAATTATGGTCAAGCGTAATTTCGGAAGTCCTGCCTTCCTCTCTGCCCTTCTGTTGTATTCCCTTTGTCGAGCCACATAGTAATTGGTAAATGGTGGATATGCGCATCAAGCACCAAAGTAAGCCTTTTGATTATAGACCAACCATGTTCTTTCCCTTACAAAAAAAGCTTGATATCTTCCCGAAACAGTCTATGCAACACCTTTATCTAATTGTGGATGCTAGAAAATTGATTTGACCATTGTTACCAATTTCTTGCTACTACGAGGTAAATGTCTCCTGTATTAATCCGCCCAACTTTTCTCAAGTTAGCAAATACTAGCCGAAGGGAATTCAACTTCTTTGATACCCTCGAGCAGGCTTATAGTTGTGGGCCTGAGCAGGAGCATCTATCACTTCGAGTAAAACCCGAAACCTACTACTCGTCGAAGAACACATACTTGAATAGTGTCTCGAAGGAACAAACGGATGTGACTATTAGTGGTGTCTCAGGCTTTAGCTGTAGGATGTAATTCTGAATTCTGCATGACACCAATGCACTGTGTGTGTCATTCCTGTTATCTCCATGAAGCGGAGTGCACATGCATGCACACACACACATAGCCTACGTGGTTCAGCTAATTGCGGAATTGCCTCAATCTCGCAATCAGATCATGACTGTGACTGGAGCGAGCGTAAGTGTGAGTGCCAGTGTGAGTGTGAGTGCGCCCTAAGGCTGTCCTAGCCTGGGAGCTACCTTTCTTTATTTTTTTNATTATGAGTGAACAAATTAAAGCAGGCCTAAGACGGGTAATCCCGAACAGGGACTAACCTGTGCTCAGTGCAGCGCTGGATGCTGATTCACAATTCATTTCACAAGGTCGCTATGAGGGAAACTTATTATAAAATGCACACGTCTGTCGCTGTCCGACTGAACATTCCCATAACCACCTTGACCTTCAGAACTACACGTGAATATCTCGGGTTGAATAATGTCATCGAGGAGTATCGGAGGAGACATCACCGTCGTGGGTGACGAGGAGTACAGTCCCGGAAAGGGTCAAAAGATCTCCTTCGTGGAGACCACAGGCATCAGCGCGGGCAAGAGACCAATCGCCACTTTCACGACGCAGGACGTCGATTATTTTGCGGAAGACCGTCCGTTTCTTGTGAAAATTGGCAAGGGCGGAGTTATCCCTGCACTTCAGAAACTTGATGCCAAGCTCGTTGCTGCTGTACGTTCTTGTTCTAAGAGGCGTAATCTTGGTTGCATTCTGACTGACTCTTTGCAGAACAGCGGCGGCAGGATATTGTCTAAGAAAGTACGCGTACATCTCTAGCTTGTTCGTCTTAATCAGACTGACGCAATTGTGTTCCTAAGGAACCTACAGACTGGATTGGCAGGCAAATTACACCTGGACAGATTGGAGTCTTCAATCATGGTGGGCTGCCAAAGGTTCTCCTGAAGCCGGGTCGTTACCCCGGGTTTCCTCTTCGCAACTGGTGGACGAGGGAATGGCATGGCACCAAA
Source organism: Phellinidium pouzarii (assembly GCA_004802695.1). Lineage (NCBI taxonomy): Eukaryota > Fungi > Basidiomycota > Agaricomycetes > Hymenochaetales > Hymenochaetaceae > Phellinidium > Phellinidium pouzarii. The sequence continues at coordinate 50,695 of SGPK01000090.1, forward strand.
AGCAGTGAGTAGCTAACCCTTCCATAAATAATTAACCTCATGACTGAAAACTCTTTTTTCTCCAAATCAAAGTCTCCGATACAGTGATTGAGTTCTTGGGTCTCATTATCGTGCAAGTCTCGCAGAACCAGGCCGCCGTCATCAGCGACCCAAACAACCGTATTTTTGTCATCAAGAATGGTGGATTTGCTGCGCTCAGCATCGAGGGCTCATATAAGGTGCTCTCCGTGGTTGACCAGACGCACCTTCCTACGCAGATCAAAGATCGTGTCACAGGCGCAACGCTCGGCTGGAGCCATGAGGTGCACATGCGAAGCAACACAGGCTCTGGGAAAGAGCAGGACTACATTGTCGCACTATTGTACGTTTATATCGATCTACTGTAGAAGGCATCTTAGGGGACGTGTCTAATCTCGGTCTGACAGCCTCAATATACCTGCGAACAACTGCGCCATCCTTCAGCGCGGAGACGACCTCGAGCTCTTGCCTGCTGGCCAGCATTATATCACGAACCCTTATGTCACTCTCCGAGGACTTTTCACACTCGGAGAAAACCAGCTCGAGATGCCTACAAAGGACATGTTCGCATTCGTCAGAAGTTATTCTTTAGGCTTCAATTACTGACTCGATGTTTCTAGCTTTACTCGGGATCAAGTCCCCGTTAGCCTGACGATCTACCTCAAATGGCAATTGACAGAGCCACTGAAGGCAAGCTCAAGAATATTTGTCGTAAACGCCTTGCTAATCGTAAAAATATTTTTCAGCTCACGACTCACGGGTACAACACACCTTTCGATGCACTTAGGGACAAGACGCAGTCGATCCTTACTCAGATCGTTGCACACTGTCCGTTTCATATCCCCCTTTTTAAAGTCTTAATCCTTCTTTATGCTATTTCTTCAATTAGTGGATTACTCTTCGATGGTAAAGCAGCGCTCGCTTGGGCCGGATAATATGGAGTCCGGAGACGACTCGTCGTCTGCGTTCCTCGATGCTCTTCGTACGCGTGCTATGGATGAGATGCATCATGCTGCACTCGAGTATGGTATCGTCCTTAAAGACCTTGGTATATACCCTTCTCTTTGTATAAACTGTACGTAAGGCTGAGGACCGTTATAGCTGTTATCGACCGGCAGTTCAAAGGCGAGATTGCTGCTACCATGGACAAACTCACGACTAGGGCACTTCAGGCCCAGGTCGAGGCTGCGGTATGACCTTTTAAATTTGATATTAGTTTCACAACCTTACTGAATGTCTACTATCAGAACGTTGATCGAGAGAACAGCAACAAGGTCAAGCAAGAAGAGGGTGCTCTGGCCGTGTCAAGGATCAAAGCACAAGCTCTCAACGTAAGCCAGTCTTCCTCATTACGAGAATATCAATACTTCCCTCTCTCTTTTACCCTTCCTCACAGACCCAAGCCGACGCAGACGCTTACCAAGTTGTCGCCGCCGCGCGTGCTGCAGCACAGTCCACACAGATCGCCGCGGAAGCACAGGCACAGGCGACGCTGATGGCGGCACGCGCAGAGGCAGACGCGATCCGCGTGAAGGCTCTGGCAGATGCGGAGGTGCTCGACGGGTTTGCGCGCGAGATGCAGTTGCGCCGCATCGACGTGCAGCGTGTCGCGGCGTATGGGAACCGCACGGTGTTCGTGGCGACCGGCGGCCCAGGGGAGCGCCTTGCAGAGCAGGCGGGGAATGCAATGGCTGTGGGATTTGCGGCCGGGCTAGGTTCTGATCAAAGTAAGAGTTCATGACGGTGATCGATTTGTGTTTCGTCTATGAGGGTTAGCTTGATTTTATGACCTATACCACAGATGACTGCTACTTACTTTCGTTGTAACACGTATTTGCACCTTTCTTTTTCTTCTATCGGACGAGATCAAGTCATACAAATTTTCCTGCATTATATATAGTACAAATTCGTTCGTCATCAAATACATCGATCGGCAGGTGGGAAGAATAATAGTAGCACTCAGTGACCAGGCGCCTCAAAAAAAACAAATCAGGGTTAGGCTATGTCATATTTCCAAGCTCATATGTGTAACATATTTATGTACCACCTGCTTCCTGTTGATACTGACGGAACTTAGAGAGAGAATGAGACACCTAAAAGGACTGCCCGAGCAACCTTCATGCCCAAAGAAGTCCGAAGCTGTCGCCAACCGCCAGTGCGCCGCCTGAGAAGTGCATCTCGACGTCTGTTGTCCTATTCGGTGCGAGAAACACCCCTTTGTCGAAGTATAACGCACAAACGCAGCAACAGCAATGCCGTCCAGCCCGGGAGAGACGAGTAATTCCATGTCCCGTCGCGCGCAGTGCCACGGTCGTCATCGTACCCGTTACGCGCTGCGGCAGCACTGCGCTGCACGCGTGAGGGATGCTCGCTATATTTACATCCGCAAATGTCACGTTCGCTCGTCGTAGAAGACGTCCGAGAGAACTGCTTCGGCGGACGCCACGTTTCCCTCAGTTATAGGCGATACGAGGAATAGCCATAGAGGAACAGAGGGTCAAGATTGAAGGTGTCAGAATCATTCGGGTATTAGAGCAAGTAGTAGCGCATGTCCGGCGTTCCTAGCAGTTCGCGTGACATTTAGCCAGAGATGATTTCTTGGCTAGAAAAAGTGTTGTTGTTGTGCGACGATCTGAATTTGTCGCCGATGTTGGGCCCACGATTGAGCCAGTGGTCAGATTTTTACTGGATGTCGGTGTGTTTGGGTCATACGGTTAGGGGTCACCGCCTGTTCTATCGAAGATCAAGAGGGTCTGTGCAGGGATAGTCGTAGAACTGTCATTCGTACAGCAGTGAGGCATATCAAGGTGGTGCGCGACCGCATGAAAATAGACGAACACTAGAATGTCAATGTCGATTCCTGCGCCGTCGATATCAATGCCCGACGAAGAACTAGAGAATATGGCATATGCCCTGGTGTCCGGAATGAAACCAATCTTCGAAGAAATTTTGGCAACAAGGTGGAGTGTGAAACACAATTTTGAGATCGATCTCACCGAGAAAGTCCGTACGACCTGAACATACCACGCCGAGATTCATGCTTTTACTTAGGTTTTTCAAAGATACGTCGTCTTCACGAACAAGAACTGTGGCTCGAAGATGAGTAGGCAGAAGGCGGTGGTCGGTGGGAACGAGGACCTTGCTAGTTTGCGAGCAGTAGGATGTCAAAGGCATAACTGTATAAATGAATTATATGCATGACAGATTCTGGTGCTCCAAGGCGCGCCGTAGAGGGTCATCGCAAGCGAAGTTGCCGAGGACAACATTGGCGGTGAACCCGACCTAGTAGATGCCTGTACGCTGCGCGTATTGTAGCTAGGACATGCACCGAGCACGTCGGCGTCGGCATAGCGGTACTGGGCGGAGGTACTCGACACCAACAGAGACAATAAATTTCTTCATGAGTAACAGAAGCACGGTGCTCGTCGACGCATGTTCTGCACAAAATCCACTCTTCCACCGATATTAAAGGTGTCGCTGGCGGTCGGTGAACGGTCCCGGCGACCATATGACGGGTCCTGGCTGCGCTGTTATTGTGGTAATATGTCCATGCAGGCACGGAGGAAGAGAAGCGACGAGGACATCATGGGTCAATATACTCAGTTGGGGCGTCTCTTCGCCGAAACACCTTCTCGATGACTTCGACGATGCCAACGTCTGTGAGCGGGACTATGAACAACGACGACATTCGCGAATGCCCTAGGTGCTGTTTCAGACAGACAAAACTTAGGAGTGCAAGCACAAAATACAGGCAATATTAACAGCCAGGGCACTAATGCATATACCACGAGACAGTCATCATTTCTCTATACATCTAGCCAGTCCGTGACAAGACCATATTTTGAGTCCTCTTTTCCTCCATCTTTCTACGCTTTCTCTAGTCGTCTTGAATATGCACCGCCGACCGAGGTCGCTGCTGAGGTCGTTGGCAACAAATGTCAATCTTCGACACGGCCAACATTCACATGGCGCTCGAGAATTCACCTCTTTCGAGGTCAAGGAGGACAGTATAACCATACCAGCGCTTCTGGCCTCCTTCCCTCATGTCTGGCTGCGTGATTCGTGCCAATGTCCGTCTTGCGTGCACCCGTCTACTCGCCAAAAGCTTCATCGGACTTCTGATTTCGCTGCCGGCGTCAAACCATTGTCGGTGGAGGCAGTGGCTGACGGGTTGAAAATCGAGTGGGGACCAGCCCACGTCTCCTCCTACTCCGCAGAATTCCTTGCACACTATTCATCGCCCCACAGGCTCTCTGCTTTCCACAGAAAGGTGCAGGCGACGCCTTGGACGGCAGAGCACTTTGCCAGACATTCTAAAGAAAATATATCAATTTCTTATTCCGAACTTTCTAAACCGGAGACGCTCTTGGTAGTCTATACGCGTTTGCTTCAGTACGGACTCGTCTTTTTCAGAGATATACCAGTATCGGAAACATCAGACGATAAATGCGAGCTACGCGTCCTCGCAGAGAAACTCAGCAATATTCGCAAGACATTTTACGGCGAAACTTGGGATGTCAGAAATATACGGAATAGCAAGAACATTGCATATACGAACCTTGACTTAGGCCTCCATATGGATCTTCTGTGAGTACTATCTTATTGAGAAGAAAAAAGGAGTAAGATATTTATTTTATGCTTATATGCACTAGTTATTTTAAAGAACCACCTCGGTATCAAATTCTCCATTGCCTTCGGAATCGAGTCCGTGGCGGCCAGTCCATCTTTGTAGATGCCCTGCATGCGGCACAACAGCTACGCGACACATCACCCGACGACTACGCGCTTCTTTTGAACACTCTCGTTCCTTTTCATTATATTAATGATGGCCATCACCTCCACTGCTCGCATCCCACTTTTGAGTTTTCAAACAAGACATCGACCACTGTTAATTACTCTCCACCTTTTCAGGCGCCGCTTCCCTCTTCGACACCGTTAGCTTTCTACCGGGCGCTCGCAGCCTTCACGGAGCGATTGAACGACCCGGCAAATTGTTTTACATACCCCTTGCGCGAAGGTGACGCAGTTGTCTTTGACAATCGTCGTGTTCTGCACGGACGTACCGCATTTGAGGATGAGGGGAGTACTTCTGAGGAGGGAGAGACTAGCCGATGGTTAAAGGGCTGCTATCTCGAAGAGGATCCTGTACTGGATCGGATGAGGATTTTGGATGCGGCCCTCGAGAAAGCAGGCAAGTGAGTAAATGTCGTTGTAAGCTATAGAATGGACTGTCGAATTTCCAGATGATAACTGATGATTATATTACATATGCGTTTGGAAGTTGAGAAAATATATCTGTATTAATACGGGAGACCGAATTCATTTGCTATGCTCATCCATTTTCCTCCTCGTCTTCCGCGCCTTCGGTCTCACCTAACACCTCCGAATTCTCTAGGTCTTCTAGGTCTTCTGATGTGTCTAGCTCATACAACAATGAAAGTAGCTCTCGGTGTGTCTCTACTACTCTCGCATAGGGATAAACGGGATCGTTATCTACCACTTCAAGTACTAGGTTCTTAATTCCGCACGCTTCGAGCAGTGGACGGGTTCTGACTGTGATGTCATCACAATATATGATCGCGACTTCGTCCAGCTCCGATATTCCGGGCGGGACGTCCGTCGAGCGGCTTTTGAGGAAGCGCGTCAAGCTGTCGACTATAAAGCCACTGCACACGCCAATACTGAGAATTTGAAGTTTTGGAAGCAGTTGCATCTCCCATGCATCATCTGTGCATGTCAGGGCGTGGAGTACGGTGTCTGGGATGCTCGTGTGGTTGATCGCAAGATGCACAAGCTCCGGGCACTGGCGAAGGCAGTCGAGGAGCTGGATTTCGATAAAACTGAAATCGCCCAATGAAAGACGCTGCAGTGTTGCTCGCGATGCTGCGAGAAACGCCCTCAGGCTTTGCCATGGCTCCTGTACGGTGACGGGTGTTCCGCGCAGGCCGAGCCTCGTAAGCTTTGGCGCCGCAACTCCATCGAGGAGCACGCTCACATCCGCAGGGAAACTCCACGTCACGAATAGTATTTCGAGACTGGTCAAGACGAGGCGCTCCTCAGGTGGGCGCAAGTCAGGCTTATCATACTTGCTGAGGTCTAGGACAGCGCTTTTGAGGTTGGGCAAGCTTAGGAGCTCAAGGGCGGCCTCCTGGCAAAGGTCCCCGCCAGGAAGAAGGTCTATCAATTCAATGTGCGTCAGTTGTGTCTGCAGACTGATCGACTGCAAATTAGCAGCGCATCCACAGATGGCGAGACTTCGAAGCCCGCTTCGCGGCGGACCTAGGTCCAACTTCATTTGAGGAAGTTCGTTCTGTTCATTCATGTCGTCCGAGAGCAACCCGCAGCAAAATATCCCCTCTGCGTTCACCATCTCTCCCACGCCGATGGCAGGCATGAAGGATTCGGGGAAGACGCCGCGGAACTTGTGCACTCGATTGCGGTGTGGCTGGAATGCGTCAATCATGCGTGCGAGCGTCGCGTACAACGTAGCTGTCTCTTCTTCAGTAGGGAATAGCTGCACATCTTGGTCGAACATGGCGATATCAATGTCAAGCGGCGCAGAAGAGCCCGCGCGCGCGAGCCACAGCTCCACGAGGTCGGCGACGTGTGGCCCGGCTTCCTGCCAGTCTGGAACCTCAATGTGTGTCCAGAGCCTGGGGCATGCGAGCGCCGCGGTACGCCAGACACGACAGACGTGCGTTAGTAAAAGCGGTGCAGAACCAGGCTTGAAGTTTGCTTTAATCGGTAGGCAGCGAAGGAAGATATCATTGAGGAGCTCAGGCGGAAGGCGATAAATTGGTGAATTTTCCATTCAAAATGGATAAATTTCCCTCACGAAAAAGGTAGCAATATACAGTATACATAGGAAACCGAGCGATCGGTTCGCCCAACTCTGCTCGCGCAAAGACATCGACGCACACTTGTTTCTGCATTTTGATAGAATATCAAAGGTAATGTGCATACTGATTGATGCGTTTGGGGTGTCTAGCATTGTCGCTCGAGTTCTTCCGTGAGCCGCGGTATTGTAGTTTGCTCCTACAGCATGTGCATAGACATTCACCATGCAAAATACCATTCTCACTTTAGGACAGCTTGACTCAGACTCTGATGGCCCGCTGCAAGTTTGCTTGTTTAGTTCTGGCAAGAGAGGAAGATGTAGGTGAACTTCGCTACTTAAGATTTAGAGTCAGTTTGAAAAAATATACCGAAGTATGGCAGGATGAAACTCAGTTTTACTTCCTGGAAGCTCGGATGAACAGACTAAGTCCATGAATCTGATCATACCCAGGGCTTCCAACTCACTACATTTGCAGTTTGCTTGTGCATATTTAGTTATATAATCGCATATTTATGCCTCCCCGGCAAAGGAATGTGCAGCGGAACTGATGATCTTGGAAATTAATTGAGCAGTACTCGAATATATCCTTAAAGCAAATATGTGAATACGTTAATATTACGCGCAGGTGTTCATTTATCAGTCATGTTTTGTTTATGCGGGACAGTTTTTGTAATCTCCGAGATCGTTTCTATCCACACGCATAGAAGCAAAACGACGGTCTTTTCAGTCCCTCAGGCTGCACTCTTCGCGAGCTTGTGGGGGGGGGGGGAGCACAGTACATTACATACATATTCTTACACTGTTCGTGTGACCCTTCAGACCTCCGCTTTGCTTTCGGACATCAAGAACAAACTTGAAAACCGCTTGAATTTGCTTCAAGGGCCGGGGCCGTCGCGGCCGGAACTTTGCAAACTTGAAGTAGACGGGTACTGGATTTTTTTCACCCTGCAATCATCTCAGACTCGGACGTGATACTTGCGAGAAGCCATTTGTGTTTATAATCCGATAATAATATAATAATAATAAAAATCGCAAATGGTGTATATTTTACATTAGACAATGCGTGATAAAAAACCATTTTCATGTGTCAATTAGAAGTCTGTAGTATGCGTACCCCATGTAAATCAGACAATTGTAAATGACGCAGAGCAGAAAGACCTTGAACAAAACCGGGTGTGAGAACAGAAACCAAACGAGAAGCAATTCACGGTGGACATCCTCTAGAAAAGAAGACACGACAGGAAAGCGATGGCTCCCGCATCGAAGACACAGCCAGTTGCGACAACACGGGAGGGGATACGGACGCTCTAGTCATCTTGCGGTGTGCCGCGCGGACCTGTTGACGCGGATGATCACGTTCTCCACGCCGCAGTTCTCGATGTCGACGCGATGGGCCTCCAGTATGCGCCTGCAGAACGAGAGGCGGATGCCGCGCAGGCGGCGGGTGCTCATCTCGCGGCACCGGCCCCGCGTGTTGAGCATCGACACGAGGTCCTTCACCTCGAAGTCGTCGCACGCTTCGAGCGAGAGGAACTCCAGCATGGGCATCATGTTGTTGTTCAGCGGCACGCGCGGATCGAAGCGCAGCGCCTTCACGAATGCGCTGTCAATGGAGCAGTGGCTCAGGGAGAGATTCATGAGCGTGGGTATCAGTCTCAAGCAGTCGAGCAGCTGGATATCTGTGAAGCCGATCTCCTTGATTGACAATTGCGTCAGCCCCGGTCGGCAACGCTTCAAGAAACGCCGGAGGTGTGTCCACTGCCGCCGTGTTGGAGGGGGTCCTCTTAGACCGAGTCGTTTAAGCTTGGGCGTTGTTAGAATGTCAAGAATCGGACCAACATCGACGAGCCAGTCCCAGGAGATGAACAAGAATGAGAGATTCGGCATAGACAACTCTAGGGACAGTGCTTCTCTTGAGAATTCGCCCTGAGAGACGTCCAGTGTGCATGACTCGAGCCAGGAGAGTTGTCGTAGCAGATTGATTGAGGTTCCAATCGACATCTGGCCCTGGCCTTGAAGCTGCCACAGATCCAGGTGCGCAATTTGACTGAGCGAAGTGAACGCCTTTACATCGAAGAAAGTCTGTCGCAGAGATAGGCACCGCAACTTGTCTGGGACGTTGAGAGTCTGTGGCATGATGTGTGTCCTCCCGTTAACGTCGTCGGCAATATCGCAGATGAATAGGTCGTCTAGGTTTATCATGTCCTCCAGGCGAAGTTTGTCGAGCAGGAAGCAAGGGAAGACGCGTAGGAGCTTCGTGATACGAGGTGCATGCGGGGCAAGCATCTCTACGATCCTCTGGACGCCAAATACATGGTCTCCGGTAATTTTCCAAGGCTGGTAATCGCTGGCTAGATGAAAATCGACAGACAACGGACGAGATCTAGATCTTTCAAGCCACAAACTGCAGAGTTCTACAATCCCGTTTGAGAGTCCCTCGACAGGGGAGGGGAGGTAGATCGTATCCCACAAATTCGATTGTTCAGTTGCACACTCTCGCCACCAGCTGCATACGTGGGTCAGGAGCATGGGACAATCATTCGCCTTGAATGACGGCACCGGGGGGAGAGTCAAAGAAAATATTTCATTTAAAAGCTCGAAGGGAAGTTTGCGCATAAAACAGGAGGAGGGGGCCTCGATAGCGAGGGCAGGAAGAGGAGGACAAGGAATGGTTATATTGTTGTGATTTTCGCCAAAGTCTGTGTCCATAAGTTTCCGTTTGCGTTTTCGATGAGTCGGAGTCGGAGTCGGAGTCGGAGTCGGACACGCAGAGACAATCGGGGAACTCACCGAAAGGTGAGAGGATAAGTACGCTCGAGTCGCCACGGTGAGAGATAGCAAGGGTTCAACGGATGAAATATATGAGCAGATGGAAGGGGAAGGAGGGAGAGCAAGGCGGAGAGCAAAGCTGGGCGTTGCAGCAGCAGCGTTGCTTTTACCTTTGCAATCAATGATATTTACCAAGTTACAGAATCTAAGCGCAAACTACGAGTGAGAAGAAGGGTGGCGGAAAGTTGCCGCAAGTCGCTGTTATCCTGAAGACGCCCCCACGAATCACGATGGTCTGCTAGCGCCACTAGTACTGCTGCAAGGCGAGAGAGGGAGAACATTGTTGACTCGAACATTATTTTTGGCGAGACGCGACGCCGCGGCATCGTCTGTTCAATAGACAATAGACACTTTGCTGATGTCGTTGATCAGCTGGCTTTTGGGAGAACCGCAAACAAGAAGCGGACGCAAAACGAGACAAGACCAAGGTTGCTACAGTGCAAAAAAAAAAAGAAAGGTTTGCGAGAGGCGCGGGACACTCGCGCGACAGACGACATGGCCTGGTCTCCGAAGACGAACTCGGACTGTCGAGCAAGTTGCAGAATTTCTTCCCTGGCTTGTCACCGACATATTATTCCAAATCCGGACACGGCCTCCGCCGCGTCGAATAATGGTGTCCAAGTTTTCTGGAGGGGCCAAGTCTCGAACCCAGCGCACGGAAAGACTATCCGCCGGAAGTTGCCGCCTCGCATTCCTGAATTAGGGCCGTTACAACCACTAAGTCATTCTACTGATGCAACTCGTCCCAGCCTTGATTCTATTGTTCTGGCCTGGCCCCTACTCTCTCTCGCTATCACACCGTGACTTCTTCTTCACCGCCGTCCCCGTCCACGACAATGAGCGCAGTCCACGATCCGCTGAATGCCCTGCGCGACGCCATCCGTGCAAAGCGCAACATAGCATATGCATCCGCCGATGGGCCATGCCCCACTCTCGCTGCCGCGACCCACCTCGTCCTCTCGCCATCGCTTTCCCTCCCAAAGGACTCGCCGACGCGTCTCCGCAAACCCGACGCCAGCGCGCTCTCCCCCCCAGACGACCCCGGGCGACTTTTTTCCGCCTCGACGCCGTGCTCCTTGCCTGGCTTCTGCGCGATGCGAGCGCTGCAGAGTATATGAAGGAAGCGCGCGAGAATGGCCTTCTTGGTGCGTTCGTAAGCAACACGGAGAGGAAGGGCGTTGCGGAGTGGTTGGACGGCAAGACACGTCATTATAAGGGCATTGTATCATTACAATGTGAGTGTTATGCTTTCCAAACCAAGGTCTGAAGATGTCCAGTTCATTGTTAACTGCGCAGCGGACTCGACCACGCCGCCTGGTACGCCTCCCCAAAAGGATGCTACCCTACCTGCGGCAGCAGGGCAGTCAGGCATCCCATCCTCGACAGCTCCTGCGAAGCGCCGTCATGTGGTAGATGCGGCAGATGCAGAGATCGTGAAAAAGATTAGGATGAATGAGGTGGAATTATCTGACAGGACTTCGATTCTGAGAGGCACTAAACCCAACGTAAGTACCTTATCCTGGTAAGATATAAGGAGTCATTTTATGATCTTCTCTCTGGATAGAATTTCAACAATGTGCGGATCATGTATGCAGAGAAACTGAAGAAACTGAAAGAGGCGTCCAAAGGCGGTACAGTCTCGCACTCAACCACAGCGCCGAAGATGGGTATGTCTGAGTACTTTGTGTTTGCGCACATATCTTCTGATATCAGTTGGAAAAAGATATGAAGGCACAGGCCCGAAAAGCTCGTAGGTCGAGATTCTCTTTTCTTTCTAACTCTACATGTCGAAATTTCTAACTGTTCGTTAATATGCAGGCAACATGCAACCTATCATTATGATTTCGTCTTCTCCCACATCTCTTATCACCATGTATAATGTGAGGCTCTTCCTACAAGAAGCAACGTGCGTTCCTACAACCACTCTTTTTCTCGACCCTCGCAACGTGTTTATTCAAAAAAAAACCCCCAAATCACCAGCTTCGAGAATCCCACCGACGCACGAGCGCGTGCAAATGCAGAGGGAAACACGCGGCCAGAGGACATGATCCCGATTTACCGCAAACACACGCACATCGACTCCTCGGGGCAGGAGCGCGAAACACAGGCGAAATACCTCGTCGTCGACGGCGTAGAAGCACTCGCCAAGTTTGGCACGGACGCCTGGGACCGCGTAGTTGCGGTGCTCACGACAGGCCAGGCATGGCAGTTCAAACCGTACAAGTGGGCCGAGCCGAAGACGCTCTTCCATCACGGTGAGTTGTACTGAACTGCGAAGCACGTGAAAAAAAAAAAGGGTTGGCCGAGAAGCATAGTGAACTGATTTTTTTTTTTTTCGGTGTGTGCTGCGGAATGGCAGTGAAGGGGTTTTATGTGAGTTGGGCGAACGACCCGCCTAACGTGAAGATCAAAGACTGGAATGTCACAGAATTGAAGGTACAATAAGACTCGTTAGTTTCTTTATTCGCCGCAGCTGATGATGATGTACATTCTACCCCACTGCTTTAGATTGATCAACATCGAAGGCACGTCGACAAGTCAGTAGTGGCGAGCTTCTGGAAGTCGCTGGATTCATGGACATTGGCGAACAAACCGTGGCTCATAAAGTCCTGATCCCTGTCATCCCTCCTTTACTCTAGTCGATGTTACTGTCTTGTTTTTGGAGGTGTTTCTGATATGTGAAAAGGCCCGTCGAGTACTTGGGCATGAGGTGCGTCATATTGCACCGCTGCTGTCCGTTCTACAAATAAAACGCGAGCCTTCATAAAAATCTATTTCTGATTGGCATATGCATCTTCTCAAGCTCTTTTTAACTTACTGATATATTGGCTCTTGGCTGAGGATTGGTGTTTCGTTAATTAGTACAACAAGGTTGGACTTTTCATACATGTTCATAAATGGGTGGTAGGAGTAGGCTATGCACAACAGGCGGTGCGAGTGGGATAAGTGATATATATGATCAGCCCAGCATCTGAGCATCACACACCGCCTTTCGACGCGCACCGCACAGAAGCTGCTTCTTCACTGCCCGCCGCTTTCACATGGATGGGTAGAACAAGCGGGCATGAGCCTGACGCGCACTGAATTGGCAGGTCGAAAGAGGCTCTTGCAGCGCCTCGTCTGCGAAATCAGAGCTGCCGGGAACGCCGGGTGCATCGGTTTGTGCAGCGTTCAGCGTTTTGCCTCTATCCAAGCACATTTAAACTATATTGTGGGCCACAATGCAGTGGGCTCAAGGCTTTCTTGGTCTGATTTCGGCGGAATGGGCGTAGTACACCAACATCTGCGAAGCACTGAACCCTCCCAACGCGAATTGGGACGTTGTGAGACGCTGGTCAACCTGCGTACGCAGAGGAGATCACCAAGGAGTCGGTGAGCTCGGAGATGGGCCTCGGACAGCTTTTCACCTCGCGGGCTCCCTATAACACTACTGCAGATAGCAACCCTTTTGTTGCTCCTTGAGTCTTGACCGTGTACGTTGCGCGACGCACACATACTTGCTTGCTGTTATCCTTAAGCGCAGCACTGCCAACGACGCGCCAAGGCTCAGCGCCATCAGCGACGGTCGTCACCATGGACATGGACAGCCCGCGCACCTCGTATCCGGATCCGTCCGCCGTCACAGCGCCCGGCACTGCCGCTGCCGGCAGTGCGGTACCGTCACATCCCCGCACAACAGAGAATGCTGCGTTCGAACTCTACGCCTCGCATGGGCACGAGGGTCAGCAATATTATAGCTATAATTGTGCCATGTCTGCG
>SGPK01000091.1:0-63905 GCA_004802695.1 Phellinidium pouzarii
TATATATATATTTTAAAGAGTCATCTTGTGCAATCCTAGGCTATGCACATCCAAAAGGTGGTTACCACCCACTTTACGATCCAAATATTCCTGTTTCGCAACACAGCAAAGCCCTCACAGCTTGGCTTGCGTCTTACTTTTCACACCCTTTCAACAACGCACTCTCCGATGCTCAGCCAGAACGTTCTCTTTCCCAGCTGGCGCTTCACATCCCCCTGTCTACAGAAGTAAAGGCAGAGTACAAACAACCCTCACACGAAAACATACTCCCCGAGGCTTTCGCTGCAAGCGTCGACCCCATCCCAGCAGAACGCTCCGAAGGCGCTTTCTATGGTGCTATGCGCAACGGGACGATCTACGATCAGCTCTGCGGCGCTCTCTGTCTCGGACCCGCGCCGGACTCGAATGTCAGTAATAATAATGCCGAAGCGCAGGCGCCTGTGCTGCCTGATCTCCGCGTGATTGAGATATACGGCACACGCTCCATGTGGACTGTACAATGGGGCGTCTGGAAACTCGAAGAGGACCTCAAGCGCGGCGGAGCTGGAAGACCCGTCGGATTTGCCCGCGTTGAAGGCGGGAACCACTTTGTAAGCACCTTCCACCTTTTCCCACTTTTGATCGAGCCACCTGATTTTATTTTTTGAATGAAGTTGCACTGGGATGATCCCGATGCGTTTTTGAAGCTCATGGCCGAAAAGTGCAGACAGCCGTATTAAATTTAATATCAAGTACGATTTAAAAGTTGGAATATGATGATATCAAACCATGTACAAATATAGGATATAGGAAGACTGCTAGTATATTTGCTCATCGTGGCGCTCTGCAGTCTAAGCACCAACGAAGTCTTGCAGGTCGCTTACAGGCAGAACTTCATTCTCTGCAGCTTCCTTAGACTCGGAGCGACCAGATTATTTGTCAACTGTACAAATAGAAAATAATTATATCCTGCTGTACTTTGCCTGTTGTCAAGCGCTTAGAGCTTTGATAACAGTAGTCTTCGCAGAATATGGATCAATATGCACATAATATGTAATTAACAACGACTTGAAACACAGAGTATAAATTCATCCGTATATCATATTCACAAGGGCGAACAGCAGAATCGAACAGGACTGTCTTCAGAGCAGAACTCGTTAGACGCCACACAGTTTCCCCAATCTCTCCCGTCAGGCGTCTGAGCTGTGTCCGGTATCTGACTGTGGGAGAGGGAGAAATGGAGCCACCCGCAGAGAGCAATTAACATTAACATTATAATGAGAGTAGATAATGGTGTTACGCACGTTCCGGCGTTGCAGATGACAGCAGAGCCTCCAAGGTAGATTCCACAAAAGTTTGGATCTTCGCCGCGCTTACTTCCAATTATACCGCAGTCATTGGCCCAGATCACGCCGACCTGGATCAAAACGACGTAAGGTGGTAGATAAAAATATGACTTAAGTATAGTATAATGAACATACTGCTCCCCCACTGCCACGGGTTTGGTCTCCAATTGCTATCTGTCCCACTGGGCAGACTGCGAGAGCCTGAGGTATAGCAACGAGGGTGGCGATGAGGAGGTGGGTGGCTTTAAACATGTTGAAGAGATTTCTACTTTGTCTATTGAGCATTTCAACGAAATATCCTGTGTATCTTATACATGGATTGTGTAGACATTGATAGTTTGTTGTTTTGCGCCACAGACAATACATTGCAGACAGCATAAGATACCTTTGCACTTCTCGTATCAGTATGTAGAGAGAGCAGTATAAGTGACATAGCATGGAATCTGGATGGAGAATAGATAAAACCTCTGTACTGTCTATTGGGCACTTGAGACGATATCCCGGGCCGGAGGCCGGAGTCACAGAAGTGGATTTACAGGCGCTGCCTAATGACGCTGTGTGAGTGAGGGTGAAGAATGGTTGAATTTTCACTGCCAGTGGATGCAGAAGACTGTCAGCGCCGCCACCAGCATAGTAACAAGAATGCAGAGCGCATCTGTAGGTCCCTCGACAGCAAAGCTCGCCTACATCGACTCTGGGTCCGCCTCGTGCAGATATATATATATGGTGTACATGTCTTAGAATATGGTAGCTGTATGAAATGCGTAAAGATATGGTCTGGAAAACGTTGTACCACTATTACAATTGGGAATTAGACAGTTTTACTTTGTAAGTTTGGATTTGGTCGCCGGTGTTTAGTTAGGATCGTTTTGNAAAAAAATCTTTGGAACCCCGAAATTCAGATTTCGAACTTTGGGGAATTTTTTCATTTGTCATCCTGAAAATACTACGCGTACGTATTTAAAACGTTGTACCCGTCCTTTTTTTTTTCTTTTTCTTTTTTCTTTTTTCTTCCCTAGTGCTGCCAGTGGGCAAGTCACCAGCCGCAAGTGCACAACGACCCGCACAAAGTTTCGATGGTAGTGCAAGCTTTAGGAAACTGAACCAACACGCAACACGTCTTTTTTTCTTATGTTTTTTGTTTTCTGCTAAAAGCTCTGATCTTTTTGACTGTCACAGTGGACTGGCCCCACTGCGCTGAATTCACGTGGAGCTTGGGGCAACTTCATTGGCATTTCTGGCTCAACTATACGAATCGTCCTCGTTCGTGCCTACGGCGAATACAAGACGACTCTCCTGAGTTCTGAGTTTGTCTATCAAGGATCTAACTTTGGTGTCTTAACTCCTTGCTCCATATCGTATCGTGCTGGTTCTAAATGCATTAATTCAAGTGGAATATGTCTGAAGTCACTGTCTGCATAAAACGAGGCTCCAATTCTGGGTCAAACACGAGTCTACGACCCCAAGCAAGAACTACATAGTTATGTCTCCAGAGCAAGGCATCCCGCGAATCCAGCGTGCATACATCCTTCAAGTCGTATGCGGGCCGCTGAAGCTGGTCACCGACCACCCCGTTCCCGCCGCGGAAACGCTTCTTCCAGGCCAGTGTCTCGTGCGGCTCACACATTCGGGCGTGTGTCACTCGGATCATGAGATCAAGAACGAGTGGTATAAAGGCCTCAAGGCGAAGGCAGACACCTCATCGGCGGTCACGAAGGCGTCGGCACTATCGTCGCCATCTGCACACATACGCAGCACTCGGACGTTGCAGTGGGCGACCGGGTTGGGGCATCAAGCTTTTAGTGGACTGCGAGCAATGTCTGACGGGATGGGAGTGCTGATGTCTTATAGCTGTACAGAAAGTATAGCATACCATATTAAGTAAGTGACATGTTTTCAGTGTAAGAATGATAGTAATTTCAGTAATCATTTAAATATCAATTTAACATTTGTGTGTGGTTTTACGGTCGACATTTATTGAGCAAGGCTAATGGGAATGCCTGTCGTAATTCATTCGTCAATGTTGCTACAAGCTGATGCGGTGAACTCGGAACGGAGACCTAAGTCGGACATTCGACAAGTTTTTACACGATATCATCTAGGTATCGTACGCACAAACAGTTGCCTTTACTACGCTCTCCAGCCGACTTTTATTCGAGCCGTCCAGCGTCCGGCAAAGGCTCGATCCCGGTAATCCACTGATGAATGATTAGTACATACATGTCAGGCTATTCAATTTCGTCAGTACTGAATAACTTGTAGTGAGCCTTAGCTGTTAATTGTTCATCAACTCTTATTACCAACTATTATAAACTACTTACACTAGGTTTTATAAGAAGACTTTCACATCATACCGACGAAATCAACCTCCTTTACGCATGTTTCATCAATAGATACAAACGGACCTAGGCTAAAATGCACAGTTGAAACATTTGCATAAGCAATTCAAACTACACTAGGAAACCATGATAGGGAACACAAAAATAGATACGCACATTTAAATAGTACACGCAGCATGGACATAGAGACAATCGCATTAATATTGCCCTTCATTTTTTAACGGAGTTCGTCCCCCTCCAGATTAGTCGCAAATTTCCCACCTCCATATCCCGGAGTACTGTCACCAGGTTCACCATATGACGAGATGAATTCATACGAGTCATCATACTCCTGCTCTGGTCGATTCGCAGAATCGTTCGAGCGCCGTCCTGGCGGGCCATCACGGGCCTGCGGATACGGCGACCCGGGCAAACCGGGTCCTGAGACGCTTTTCTTGCGAAGTGCCAGAGGTGATACATCGGGAAGCGGGCGCGTGTCGGCGTTTGGACCGCTGCCGCTCGGCGAGCGCATCTGCGGACGCTTAAATGCAGCAGCAGAGATCGTGCGCGACCCAGGTGTGAGTAATACAGGCGAACCCGTACGCAGCGGTTGTGCTGCGGGCATTTCTGGCGGCGTGCCATATGCAGATGCGGATGGAGAGTAAGATAGCGTCGGAGAGGATGCGTGCAAATTCGATGACAAGGACGGGCGGTTTTGATACACCGTATTCTGTGTGGAAGGTGAATAATTTGTGTTCGGAGTCGAACGCGGGCTCGGCATTTCGATGTTCAAGTTCGGAGTTGAGCCATGGAAGTCTGGTTGGGAGCCGTTGTACATGGTCTCGGACTTAGGTGAGAGGCTGCTTCTATAAGCAGGCGGCGGGGCCTGCTGCTGTGCGAACGGCTGAACCGGAGGCAAGANGGGGCGACGGTGTACGGTTCCCCGGATGTCCAGGCGGAGGACCAGGCGGCGGGTTGAACGATAGGGCGTCTAGCTCACGTGCAACCTCTCGAGCAGCTGCCGCGTTGAGTGCATGCTCATCGTCAGACGGTTCGACCGACGGTATCTGCTCATGATTTGCAGGCGAAGGCTCTTCTGGCGCATAGTCGTTTGCATCTGATTCAGATTCTTCAGCAAAACGAGTATGGCGTGTAGCATGCTCGCTAGCAGGTTGCGGAAGAGGCGAAGGCGCTGGTGGCGGGCTTGCATACGGAAGCTGGGAGTCGCCATTACTCTCTGCGTGGTCGTCCTGTTCAGGTATGTGCGCAAGAGTTGGAGGTGGGGCAGGTGGACTAGAGCTAGCGTTTTCGTGTCGAATTGCCGGCGATGCTGGTGAACCCTCCCATGGATTACGCTCCGAAGGCGCTGCGGCGCCCCTTGGCAGACCGTTAGTAGCGACTGAGGGTGAATTCCACGATGGTGGCTCATACGATGGTGCAGGAATTTCCTGGCTACTCCTTCCTAACGCAGTGGATGTCTCGTCTCGCTCGACGTATGCGAGCGCATCAGCGACGTCCGCTGCGAAGCCAGGCGAGCCTTCGTCGACCGGCTTGAAACTAAGGGTCTGATCGGTACTTGGTGAAGGTACGAACTCTGGTGGGTTCACTCTTCCTCCGGGAAGACTGATTTTTCGCGTTGGGAAGGTAGAAAATTGACCACCATATCGCGATGTGGGCGGAGAGGTAGGGGGAGCAAAGGAGCTTCCAACATTATTATTGGTGATGTTGCTGCTGCTTCCACTGATGGTTGATCCAAGGCGGGATCCGTCGTCACCAATGCGTATCGGGCCGCTCGACATAGGAACGGGCATCGTTCCGTACCCGCGCGGACCCTGACGGTCGCTCAGCCCACCGAACTCGTCCGTCCCCAATCCCATTCCCATCGCGGGGCCATCACTTGTATCCTGAAGATACGCGATAGAATCCCTCTTAGAGCTGCTCGGAAGCCCGTCGAAAGTGCTGGAATTGACAGCTTGCGTTGGAGACACGGGAACGTTACTGGAAGTAACGGGCTGCGGATCGAAGACAACTTCGGCGACACAGCGCTGTGCTTCCGTACTAAGCTTTTCTGTTTTTTCAAAACCGGAGTAAACTTCTCTGGGTTGTCCCGGTTGTGTGATATTAAGTGGAATTTCCTGCGGACATTGTAAAAATATAATTCTCGTAGTCAAAATAATAAAGTACCTCTATTACGAGTTTGCCCAGTTCGCCGACTATCGTAGCTTTCTCTGCACACTCCAGGAGTCCTCCAAACTTAAGCACCATCCAATTCTTTGTTGAGGTTCTCTTGAAGTCACCAAGTCTATAAGCATGATGAGCAAAATACATATACTAAAAATAGATACGAATCACATACTTTGCCTCATCATTCAGTATTTCCCAGTCTAGGTTCCTTATCTGATCACGAAGATTGTTCAATAGCTCTGTCTGCTGTTGTAGGCTCTTGTGCTGGATAGAGCATTAGTATGAGTTCCTAGCAGGTAGTTGGGAACTTACTTCAGAGCCCATTTTATTGACTCTCTTCTCTGCTGCTTCCGCCTTCGCCGCCACAGACTTCCTCCGCCTCCGGAGATCGTCAAGGTTCTCCTCGCGCGTGCGCACACTCTTCATGTGCTCACGTATCGACTGTTCGTGTACTGCGAGTTGCGAGAGCGAAGATGCTACATGACCTAGGAGTGTAGTCGACACTGCCAGTGTGTCCTGTAAATCATCACCTTCACTCGCACCCCAGTGGCGCAGGCATTCACTCGACTTTATGAGGTCGCTGCTCAGCCTCTGCAGCCTGCATATATATAGTAAGAAAAGCAACAATAGAACAGCTGGTGCGACGCACGATTGCAATACAGCCTTCTCTGAAGTGATGAGCTCCTGGAGCGGCCGGAGGTCTCTGTTACCCGCAAGAGCGGGTAATGTCGAGTTGTGGGCGATCTTCGTCGCTGCCGACCTAAACATCGTCTGTTGGGGATAGTGTTGTTCTCGACGCTGTTGGCGCTGTTGTTGGCGGGGGTGTCGCTGTCAATGACCTCGGTGTCGGTATATTCACAGCCGAGGGGGCTTGTGTCTTAAATAAGTTTCTCGTGCCAAAATGACGAGCAAAGCAAAGCAAAGCAGTGCGTCGACTGCGCATGCAATAAAAGTTTGAGTAATCCAGAAACGGAAGGAGACTCACACAGCCGACACATGTCCCGTTAAGGAAGGTTTGTGTCAATAGAACTCAGGCTTGAATATCATTTATACTACGCAAAAAAGAAATACTCAGTGCCCAGTCATATACCCCTTTCATCTTGATTCCAGCTATTCGCCCTCGACACCGTGCTTGCTGTCGTATACTAAAATGCCCATGCTCTGAGATTTCTCCCAAAGGGGCTCCAAGTTCCTCCTGTCAGTTTCTTGCATGACAATTGTGAGCACTTGCTGGTGCCCTATGCACCGCAGACGAAGCAGTCCGATCCCGTTAATGACGCGATGCCGACCATGTTAACTCAATGTTCATACAATATGGTGATGAGATCGGACAACAACAACAACTTATGCGCAGAGTGATACTATCATTCTCTAAGTTTGTTGTCCTGAATTTCTCCTATGGGGAATTTTTATAGCTCCATGCATTCAATGCACATCAGGAAAAACATTTACTATACTAAGAGTGATAAATGTACTCCATAGTACTCCATAGTCCCCACCAACATCTATTGAAACTAATGAATCTATGTAGCCTAAATAAACCACATAGTTTCTATACTTATGCAAGGAGCTAGTATAATACATTACAGCTTGAGAAAGAGATGATGTAGTGGTAAGCTATTGCACTGATTTTAAGCAAAAACCTGCCCACTGACCAAAACTTAAAATTGGTGTGGTGGTAACATCCCACAACTCAAGTTTAAGTATCTGATGAGTTGGATATTGCAGGTAAGACTGTTGACATAAGTATATATTCTGTTTGCTGTGTTTGCTTTAAGTACTTGTCAGTGAAACATAGTGTAGTATGTGTACAATTAATTGTTTTGGAATTTCTGTTCCAAACTATGGAAACTATGTTAGACTATATAATGTACCCTATATAGTACTGTATAGTTCATGCATGCAGCTAGCTATACAGTGCTCACTAAAGGGGGGACTAACAAAGGAGACCATGGAACTATGAAACTTAGCTAATATAGACATTAAGTTTTTTCCTGATGAAATAGTCTCTCCCATAATGGATGAGAAAGACTTGGCTCGACACAACTGCAGGAGAGGAGTAGAAGACAGTCTACACATTGTAAATTTATCCTGCCAGTGGAGTCCTTTGTTGACTGTTGCTTAGTTGGAAACGTAACAGAATAGAGCGGGGGATCGGGCTGGGATAAGGGTGAGAAGGCAAAGTGTACCATAAAATTAACAATTTGATCTAAATATGGAAGTTTATATTTTATATTTGTGACCAGGAGATTCCCTTTGAATATTGTAAAAAGATTCACAGTTGCCGTCTGCTGTGAGTCGAAGATTGATACCTTCAAAACAAATCAGCAAAATTCCAGTGCTTGCAAGTCATCGTCCGACTCGGACTCGGACTCAAAGCATGTTTTCGAACGCGAAGCTGGGTTCTTGTTGCTATGCTCAAATGTTTCCCACCCTGAAACTAGACGCCGCTGCTACTGGCAGTGGAAGCCTGGACTATGAGTACTAGTTGCTTGGTACAGATGCTATGAGATGTTTAGCTTTCACTAGCATGCCTCTGGCAAACCCGGACGACGCGAAAAATTGAGCGTGAGCTGACTTCGGCATGACGTTTCGACGGGAGGGGTTATGTAGTATGCTTTCGTTTCACCGTCAAGGCCTCTAGTGGCTCTCGATCACTCCACAATATCTAGCGCAAGCGTCGCAACTTATCTACCTATGCTTTTTGACGGCCTCAAAGTTGTTCTTCAACATTCATTACGAACACAGCAATATGATTTTGCTATTTTCTTCTTGAGCTGCAGCGGCAACCGTATGCTACTGCGGGCAATGCTTCGCTCCGCCATTTGTTATACTCATAGTCAGCAGCTACCTACGAAGCGCGCTGAAATTTGATTTCACCATATGGCATATGGTACCCTACTGACCAATCAAAGAGAACTCAACTTCGCCTTCAGACTCGCCATTGACTTCATGGAAGCAGAGCCTCAGTAGTGGTAGTAGTAACTTATGTGGTACCTAATATAACATTTGTGTATGTATAAAACATTCGCACTCTACTCACACATCCACTCACTCGTCACATCCCCCTCCCCCCCTTCCGCTCATATCCCATGTCGTCTGCAGACGCGACTCTCCAATCGCTTTCCACCTCAGATTACCCAGACATGCTCCTCGACAACACGCTAGGCGCGGTGCTCATTGGGGTCATACTCGTTGCCGTGTAAGATATGTCTTCGTTGGCACATTCTCTTTTGTGGCTCACGGCCGAGTACGCAGATTATTTGGAGTAACGACTGTCCAAACAATGATCTATTATACACGCTCCAAACGGGACCCGCGATACTTGAGATACACTGTGTGTAGTCTCGCTTGGTCTCGCCATAGACTCTTTCAAACCCTTTTCTCTTTTTCTAGGTTGCATTCTTGTGGTCAGTCGATTTCCTCAATATGTTTGGACTTATTTGAGATTGGATTGCAGGTTCCTTGACGCCTTCCATCTCGTACTTGTTTCACACTATGTATATTTCTACTTAGTCACAAACTTCACCAATATCTCAATTATTACTAAGTCGACTTGGAGTTTCTGCGTGAGTGACTTTTTCACTAAAAACAATGTAGAGCTGAACTAGTCTAACTCGATTAGCTGCACTTTTTAATCACTGTGAGCCATTTATTAATCACAAGATTATAACAAACAGCAATGCTTGACCTACTGGCTCAAGATCATAAGTGACTTTATTGTTCGATCGTGAGATTTTTAATGCCCGGCAAAATATGAATATCTCCACTTACGATGTACTGTAGGTATTATACGCGCCGGGTGTGGATCAGTGAGCTCATACATTATATATCAACAATATGCGTCACTCTGACATAAAAAGTTACTGGTGTTTTCTCCGAAGTCAGTAAGAAAAGGTGGTTCTTGACTTTAGTTCCAGTGAGCTTTCAACGTGCTCTGGCGAGCTGACGCCATATAAGTTATTTATACTTGATGATAGGCTATATTCACTGTTGTGACATTCGGTACGTCGTTATATATGTCATTGAAATCCAAGTCTCTGAACGCACACAGTTTTCGGGCTCGGATTTGCTGGAAAGATGTGAGTGTCTTTGATTGAAATTTTGCATCTCGACGGTACTCATGAATTTAAACTTTGCTTAGATTTTCGTATCAATCGACGCTGCAGTTCGAACGCATCTCTGTACATGGCAATTTACCCAGTCCATTCTTCTTTACTGACTATAATGCGAAAGTGGATGCTCTACCTTGGTATGGGTTCGTCTGCTGCAGCAGACTTGTGGGTGGCAATCTCCCTTTGCTATTTCCTGAGGAAGGCTAAGACGGGATTCAAATCGTACGCATTCTCCGTGTCGAAGTATCGAGACCTTAGATGATGACAGCTCAGAGCTAAACGAGAATTTGACAGAACCGATACTAAAATCAGCATTTTGATGATATATATCATTAATACGGGCATGCTCACGAGCCTCTGCGCAATCTTGTGCTTAGTTATGGTCAGTGTCCATCATGAATGAGTACTTGCTGCCCCTCCTCTGAATTTATATCCAGTATATAGTAATGCCGAGGGCTTTGGTTTTCGTCAGCTTCTTCTTCTGCCTCCCAAAACGTACGTCCATTTGTAATAATACTCTCGGTGGGCCTGGCTAACTGATATTGTTATGCACTCCCAATCACGATAGTGTACTTTAATTCAATGCTCGCTATGATGAACGCGCGTGAAATACCGCGCGATACTCACAGCAAGCATGCAAAGAGCTTTGGTGCAGGACCAGGCGCTTCTCAAATGCAACACTTAGTCAATGGTAGCTCGCATACGATTGCGTTGAAGGGCGCAGTACCAGTACCCTTTGACACAATCAACGTCGAACATATATCTTCGGCTCCCTCGGACTTCCACTTCGGAAAGAAGGTGTGCCTCGAAATACTTGAAGTTTTGGTCTCGAGGTCTGACTTTCCGCATCTTGTGTCTAGGAGAATCGAGCGCTCGCTTTAAATATGCAGACTGAAATCGCTTGACACTCAGACAACGTTTATGAGAGGAGCCTCACCGCCTTATCTCGGTGGCACGTCTTGTGATTTTACATGATGCGCCTGAACAGAGTTTGTAAACTTTCCTAGTTATAGATCTCTCTCTTTCAAACTTTCTGTAGTGAAACTAACATTAATATTACTGTATTCCTTTTCCTTCAAGTTACTATGAATTAAAACACAAGTTTACGTCTCTTACTAGTAAAAGCTGAAAGCCATATTCCACATGTAGTAATCGGACCCATTAAGATTGTCTCACGCCTCGCCGCAATGATCGGCGCGGCGTGGCCTGTCTTCAACAACTGCAACTGCAGCCAAGTCTGAACATAAACTCAGGATGCGCTTCAGCGTACCAAGGTCGTTATCACCATCGCCCGAGCGTAAATAGTGAGCTTTAAGAAAGAATTAATGAACGCATAGGCACTGTCTCATGTCCGTTGACAACGTTGTACAAGCTCGGGTCGCCGCTTTCGCGCCCCAAGCGTCTACGATTCATCGGACGACGACGACGACGACGACGACGACTTGTCCTCTGACGACTTGTCCTCCATAGATCTCGATATCTCTGTTGACTCGGCGAGAGTTTCTGGATTGAGTGACTCAGACGATGAGCAGGAGAACGTCAACGCAAGGTTCGAGAGCGAGCTCCTGCTCTTGCCGTGGGACAAGCTGCGCATAAGTGGGAGGGCCCCGGAGGAGGAGCAACGCGTGATGGAGACTGTTGCGTCTATTCGCAACCACGTACGACATGTCGATGCTTATGAAGAATGGGAGTCGCATACGCGAAAGGATGCTTTCGTGCGTTTCTAAAACTAATGCCCTAACGATGTAATTGCAATTTTGATAATAATTGCAGCACACTGCACGCAGGTTACAGTCCTCGCTTCTCCAACAGGTCCGTGAAGGACAGCGGAATACGCATGTTGCAGAACAGCAACGTCTCGACATGGCACGCTCAAAGGAAGTTGACTATCTTCGCGTCTCGATGGAGGCACACAAGAGTAACACTGCAGCAGCAGAGCGGCAGCTGCGCGAGAGGTGGAAGGAACGTGACCGACAGCTTTGGGAGCGGATTGAAAAGTCGATTAAAGAGGAAGAGGACAAATTGCGCGCGAAAGAGGAGGCGGAACGAAAGATACGTGAAGAGGAGGAGAGGAAGCGTAAGGAGGAGGAGGAAAGGAAGAAACGCGAAGAAGAGGAGAAGAAGCAAAAACTAGAGGAAGAAAGGAAGAAGGCTTTAGAAGAGAAGCTGAAGAAGGAGATGGAAGAGATGGAGAGGAAAGAGCGCGAAGAGAAAGCGCAACAGGAGAAGGCGAAGGATGAAGGATCGCTAAGATTAAGGGAGTCACTAGGGATGATAGATTCGGATGATCTATGGAGGGTTGGTTTGCAGACACTTAGGGTAAGCCAGTCTCATTCGGCCTTCTGCTCAAATTCTGATGTTTATTTCGTTAGCATCTCAAAACGGTGACCATGCGCGTTGTTAAGGGCGCAAAACCACCAGATCCAGAGCCAGAGGGTTACAAAGCTCCGCCTCCTCCGCCGTTGAAGAAACTATGGAGTGCCCAAAGGCGGAAGATCACGCCCAAAATTGGCCAGCTAACAGATGACCCTCGAGAAATTGTTCGGATCGTATGTATCTCCATATATTCTAAATCCGAGCAGAATGTAACGTAGCCCTTTCAGACAGAGGAAATCAAGGCTATAGTCGCGCCAATACCGAATATGCCAAAACCTGATGAAGCGCAGCACCTACACCACGCATTACTGTCGTCATTCGCGAAAACGGTGATCCTGCAAGCAGAGACGGAAGTAACGGCACACAAGGCACAAGCAGGACCTCTTGCGCAAGTTGCTATTGCGCTCATTGTTGCATACCCTCCACTTGGCGATATCTTCTGGGCAAGGCTTTGTGAGCAGGCGGGCTGCTGGGCTGCCGGCGTCGAGCCTTCAATGCTGGAGGATGAGAATAGTGAGACGCTCTCGGCGAAGGCAAAACGTAAGCGTTGGGGAGCACGTCCGGAAGAAGGCTTAGAAGAAAAGATGACGCGCCTCGCGGGGGTGCTAAGGTTGTATTTCCGCATGCTATTTATATCGCTAGACACGCCGACGCCAGAACCGCTTCCTCCTCCGTTCAGACCAGGACGGTACTGGTTGTATCTGGCACAGTTACTCAACAACCAGGCGATGTTGGAGAAAGCTGTGGCGCCAGAGATCGTTTATGGTATGTCTCGTAATCAAATATACCTTCTTTGATCTCTAATCGTACCTGTTGTTTAGTTGCACTGGATGAAGGCGGTCTGCACGCGAAGTATGTCTGGGGGAAACAGTTTATTAAGATGCTCCAGCTCATCTGCGAGGGTATGCAAGGTGAAGGGAAGACACGCTTCGGTGGGACGGAGGTGCTTGCACAGGCGTCAAGGGCACGTTGTCAGCTCGAGATCGAGAAAATCATGACACTCTGATTGATTATTTCCTTTATAATGTTGCATCCTTGTATCATTCTCAACCATGTTTTCTGTGTCGGCACTCCCAGCATCATCGCTTCTTTCTCCCTCCTGCTTTCGTTATAAGTTTATATCTCTCCAGATCTCTCAAGATATGTACTTGTAGGTTACGACATCGGCAATTGCAATGACAGGAACGATTAGAGCAGGTAGATCTCTCCATGCTCGATATCGAATAAGTGATCTAAACTATACATAATTTTTTGAAGACAGTAGTATGCTAGTTGACAAGCAGGACGAAGCCAAAGAGTAAAGCAACTCGCGCTCCCAAAAGATTGCGTTTTAGTCCTTGGAATCTATACGGATCTGCTGATTCTAGAAGCGAAATTCATCAATCGCTGTCCACTGTCACCGTTGAAAAGCCTCCGATTCCATTAGGGACGTGGGCAGGACAACAAGGCGCAATAACATAACCGCTGCCAATAGCGCTTTGAAGCAGTGAGACGAAACAGAAGGGTGTCCAATACATTGTACACTCGGCGGTCAGCCCAGTGCTACTAGTAGCTTTCAAGTGTTTCATCTTGTCCCTTTTGTTCCTCTGATCTAGGTTACGAATTAAGCAGATGAATTCTCGTATCCCCACTACTGTGATATGTTTTTCCCTGGCAGCTAGCGAGTTACAACACAACTTGTTAGATCGCGTCGCATCATCCTCAATGCTCGTATCCGTATTTTGTTAATGTACTGCAGCCTTTGGCTTCATGATCATCGCAAGCGCCTGCTTTGTCTATAGCTTGGGGCATTGGACATTAACATTGAATGTCCAAGGAAGCTATAAAAAAAAAAGGAAATNAAAAAGATCGTGAGCATCCACACCCACGGGCCACCGCCTGAACTCAATTGATGTTGTATCCCACAGCTTTGCAAGCCTGAGAATACATGCAAATGATTCCAACCCCCTATAGACTTTGCACTATAAACGGCGTCTGGCAATTGGAAGAACCTGAACGACCTGTTCTTGTCAGCTCTCATGTCACCCTTCAACGCAGTACTCGACGTTCAGCAGAGGACCCGTGCGCACTCTGTGTCGATGTCTGAAGCACCTTCAAGCAGCTCAGGCAGTGATACCCTTGTCGATGACGACTACTCGGAGTTGGATCTAAACATAGAAACAGAGTCTGTTTATACGCTCTGCTCGCAGCAGGAGTCCGCTTCCGACCTCACCGTGTCGGACGTACCGGGCGCAGGTCGCACGCTGGGTTTGTTGTACGCTCGTTGGGGGGCGTGCCCTCGAGGCCTCCGTCAGCCGCTTCGCGCACAAACGAGGGCACGGTCCCGACGCGGTCGCCGAGCAGATTGCACGGACGACATTCAGGGGGACGAGGGTCGCAGGCACAGACACGAAAAGGGCATTCAGCTTTGTGGAATGGAAAGTGGCTGACGGCAACGAAGCCAAACTCCATACTTGTTGTCAGAAACTAGTCTGCTACACTGGGTGCGTCCCAAGCAAATATTGTCGGTACTATTTGTAGTGAGCACTAATTATTCCAATGTATAGATCAAATGAACAACTGACGCGCATGCGTGCTCTCGAACAAACTATACAACTCGTCACAGCGCAGCCGCGCTTCCGACCATACTTCCGTGAACCAGTTATAGTCGGCCGTCTTCGCGATATTGTACGTTCAACCTCGATCTCCAGTACCAACATAGCAGACTGGCGGACAGAGCTCGAACTTCATCAAGACAACGTATTTCTTGCCAAGCAGGCGCTGATATGCATAGAAGAAAATTCGTTGAATCAGATCGTTGATGAGGTATTGCAGCTACCATTTTCAAACGGAAACAGATTCGCCCGTCAGATTCAGTACCCAATGACTATGTCAAGACTATTGGATTGCTGCCGGTAAGGGACATAACGCACCTTCTCCCTTCTTTCTTCCTCCGAAATAACATGCCGCTTTCACTGAACAGAAACGGGCAATTCACATTTGTAGCAAAACGCTACTTATGCAGTGCGCTGAACTACCTTCCCTGGCGTGAAATTGCATCCCGAGAGATTGGCACTTTCTGGTCCCAACTCATCACNTTTCCTCGAGCAGATTGTTACCAGCTCATTAGAAACTGTTGCCGTTGATCTAGAAAGTACCGAGCGGCTTCTCATAACAGTCCTCCTTCCGCGGTGCCGTGCTATGCACACTTTAGACTTTAATAGAGTGCTTTATAACCCTCAGTCTTCCTGCCGGTGTAAACGATATGGTCAAGCAATACAGGAGATGCAGCCTCTTCTAGATTTGCTCAGAAGGTAAAGTAAGCAAATGATTGCATAGTTCTATAGCTTCATTCTTTTCTTAGGCCGGAGGCTCGGAATATATTCCAAAGAGCCACAGCGATAGTAGACCAGTTATGGGAATCGAAGGATGATGATACGTTGGGATGATATGAAGGTGTGCCTGGACTTGAAGTTCTCGTGCTATCCACTTTTCCACCCCACAACAGCATGTTCTACGTCTCCTCCCAGCCTTTATTGATCAAGAACACGCCGGTGGCGCTATCCCGTCCTAATAAGACACTTGTCTCCAGCCCTCGCAACCTTTCTGCGTTGACTCGAGAAAAGGCCTGCAAGTGTCGAGGGGATAGCGTTGGCCTCGACGATTATGGGAGTTCGGCGAACGCAAGGCAGCTGTTCCGCGCTTTAGAATTCATGATCTTATCAATCTCGATTTACCGTCCTCCCCCGACCAGACATTGAGCACTTAACAGGCAGTAATACTGTATTGTATTTCACATCCGGATTCTCAAGAACTTTGGCATTCTCATACAATTTTGTTTTTAAATTAAGTGACATTTGCACGTATCTTACTCTGTTAGTCGAATATGAGACCTCCATCTACGATGACCTTTCAGAGAAGAGAAAGAGCGATTACAGGAGTTGTCAAGTGAGACAATGACAATACATACGTTCTGACTTGCAAAACAAAACACGCCCAATGAAATTTGTCACTATGCGATCGAAATAGCTGACACGCACCAGTAATGAAAGAAGCGTCATCCCTGACCAGGAAGGAGACAAGCGTTGCCACGTCGTCGGGTTTGCCTAATCTTCCCATCGCTAGTTTATCTTCCCACTAAGTGTAAGCATATACGAATAGAGCATAAGCCATTCAAACGAGATATATTAGCGAATTACCGCGCTCCTTCAGCGGACAAGAAACGACGTACGCTTTTTAGCCACGAACCCTTCGGGAGACCTGACTTACTGGTGTTCACCTTGTTAGAGCTTCCGACTGTATATGGGAACATACGATTTCAGTAGAACTAGTACACAAAAGTATGGAATACGCACGCATTGGTGTCCTAATATCGCCAAAAGAATACGCATTTACCCTAATGCCAAACTGAGTGCAAGGACGAAGAATGTCTTCATCTTATCCTGTGGCGGGCCCGCTTTCAGAATAAAGGTATGCTTAACATTACTCCGTTACATTATTTTTAATAAATTGAGCTTTGGTCTAATAAAAAAGCAGCGTGTATTGGAGCAGAAACAGACCCATACCCATTTTATCGTACGTCGAAGCCGCTCCTTGAAATCGGTGAGCCTGCTGAGCCTGAAAGCGGGACACCTTGTTCTGACCTATGATCCTACCCCCTCGACCTTGCTTTATCATTTGAATAGCTGCATGTTTATAGCACAGCATCGCTCCTTTAACATTGACATTGAATGTCTGATCCCATTTGTCGGTATCCACTGGTGTTCGCGCGATAAGCGGTACGGTACGTGGTGCAGATTCGGAGTAGTACTTACTTTCTACGACTAAGTCTTTTGAGGGTGCTACTTCGGCATTTGCCACCATCTGATGTTGGTTAATGAAATGCATTCGCCGTCGTAAGCCATGCAATTGTGCCGTCTACATGCAACTATTCCGAATGAGCTCACGACATCGAGCCCGCCGAGACCGTTAACAGTCTTGTGCACAAGTTCTGAAACATCTTCTTCCTTGCTGACGTCGCCAAAGGTTATCAGAGTCTTCCTGCCGCTCTGGCCAATTAGCTCCACGACAACCTCGAGATTCTCCCTGTTCGATGGTAAGTCTATAAAGTATTCACGATTATTTACAAGTATGGAGATTTCTTATAGCTATTCTTGCATTAGCTCAGGTTCGAGTAGAAAAAAGATTGTTGCTTATGACTCTTGTTGGACGTGTAACGACTTTGCATTTGATTGACTACGCTTGGAATCGGCACTTCCCGGTTATTTGAAACTCCGCCAGACATTAATTGTTTTCGACTTCGTTGAAATTAACACGTCGGATGGATGGTTCTCAGAATACAGACAATTATCTACGTAAAGCNAAAAAAGAGGACCTACCTAATTAAGGGAAAGGACTCAGCTCGAAATTCTATAGTTTTTGATGCTTCAAGCAGCAGCCACAAAAGATAGTAGGCTGGTTCCGGTATCTGAAGTACTAAACTCACCTCCTCACCTTCTCACGCTCTCCCATATTTACATTTAAAGACGGGTCGCTGTATTCTGGCCATGCATCAGGAATTCTGTTCTTCAAAGCTGCACGCGTTAAGCATCCCTTGATATTTCTCATCTCTTCCCCGCTACAGCATTCAACAATTGTAGACACTGGAAAATAGCCTTTTTCAGGTAGAGCTACATTTATTAGTCGTCTTGCCGTGGACTCAACGCAGAATTTACAAATTGACTACGAATGACTAACTATTCTAGTAAAGAGTGTAAAAAAAAAATTGCCAGCGAAATTTGTTTCTGTCAATAGTCAGTCNTTTTTTTTTTTTGGAGCATATCACGCAGAGCACCTTTATCTCCTTCAATATGCTAGGTATAAAGCTGGACTCGGAACGATCCACTGCATACAGAAGATATGTTCATGAGCGAAGACGTATAAATCGGGACTATGGAAGAAGGTAAGATTCTGCATTCACCGTCATAATGTTACAACTAAAACAGTCTATATCCTATGCGCATGTCTTTTCTTTCAGGTCTCACCGTGCGTCGGATTGAAGTATTGTTTTAAGACACAACTAGCATACTCATAGCATTTGTCCCTTAGATATTCCTTCAGGTGTCATTGTGCCTCTCCCTTCTTTATTTCCTCGCCTCCAAACTGAAGGATCACCACAATCGAGCCTTGTCCTGATGTATAATAGAACTCGAAAAGCGAAAGCATGGAATGTCGGGAGTTTCTATTCAATTGGAGGCCTAAAGGGTACACGATATGCGCGAATTGCAATATATCCAGCATTCATCAACTGCTTGATTTAGCCTTCTTTTAAAGGTGGGTGGGGAAAGTGAGGGTGATAGATAGTCTGCCTATCAGTGGTATAAAATGTGCCTTTCAGTGTGATCGCCTTGCATACTCTAGTTGTGCTTCCAGTGGGAGGTTTTGAGATCATTGAATATGTTCATGACATACTTAAGTACATGTTCTAGCATGTGGTTAGTTGTTTCTAAAAACCTAGCATTCTTGACGTACCTCTCAGGAAGAATTGCATAGAGGACATTCTGCTTCAAGTGCTATAGCGACTCGGAGTGTTGCTTATCTGACCAAGAAGGCCACGCAGTAGAAACAGCTCAGCATTCTGGCAAGGCCGTGATCAATGACAAGCCTGGGGCTTCGAGTCAACTCTGACTCTTTGATTTCTGTGCGTAGGGAAATTCTCTGGGGGAAACTATTGCTTCATTCCATTTATTCTGATACGTACCGTGGCTTATATTTCTTCGGACATGTATGCAAATTGTAATTGTATAACTTGACTAGTGTATATCATTAGCAAAGCTACAGCGAAGCATTTTCCAGATCAGATACGCACTATATTAGTCTGTAATAATGATAAAAATATTATGACCAGTTTACGCTTCAAAGATGTTGTTTGGCCAGACATTTATCCAATGCAGCGCATGATCAATATTAATACGACTCCGAGTGCATCGAAGGAGACGGTATCATCCGGCACAATCGACATCACGTCGCGCTCGTCGGACCTCCACTTTAGAGAGAAGGTGTGCCCCAACCTTTGGTAAGATCGTGGATTCAAAGGTTAAATGCTGTTTGGGTTCCAGGTGAGCTC
The DNA here is from genome assembly GCA_004802695.1 of Phellinidium pouzarii. NCBI lineage: Eukaryota > Fungi > Basidiomycota > Agaricomycetes > Hymenochaetales > Hymenochaetaceae > Phellinidium > Phellinidium pouzarii. The sequence goes on from SGPK01000091.1 coordinate 19,403, forward strand.
TGTGAACGTGCAGACAGGGACAGATGATCATTACGACGAAGTCAATGGCAAACTCTAGTTCACGTCCCTTCTACCTTTCTTAGCCTTGCGGGCTGTGTATAGCATTGTACCTTGATCCATAAGTACAGCAACCTTTTATCAGAAATGAAGACACGCTGTATCATTGTACTGGAGTGATCTATAGATTTTCAGCACGAGGCTATCAATTATTCATTCAAAGAAAAGAAATAGTCTTGAGTAATATAAATCAGAGTATCAGCTTTGATATTACAAAACAAAAAATTTAACGAGCCCTACAATTACCCTCCCCAGTCTTTAGCCCACTGCAAGGGACAAACTTGTAGCCTTCATATTCCATCTTAAGCAGTTACTCTAATAAGAGTTTGACACTATAAAGATATATTACTCAAAACTGTCTCGCACGTTTGCATGAGCCTTCGCCCCTCGGATTAAGCGCTACCTACTTGACTCGTATAAATTATTGCTCGAAATATGTGGTAGGAAGTATATTACCCGGGTTACTGTTTGGATGTGCTCCTCAAAATCTTGCGTATAGTATTTACTTATGTCCACAACCCATCACCCATCAGTCCAGAAATGAGTCTAAACACGCAATATCTGAATTCATATCACTGTCGTGATACACAGTCAATGAACACAATTTTCGGTATTACATTGCAAATTGTTGTTACTACTGAAACAGTAAAGTTGTACACCTAAAGGAACTTGAAATCCTGTGAAACAGTGAGAGGGAACAGCCACCTGAGCCGAAACAAAAGAGCAGCTGTAATCCTTTTCGCGTTTGCCCTCAGCTGTCGAACCTAAGTGAAACAAAGTGTAACCCTACGAAGTGCTGGGTCGCCCATTACTTCGCCGCGGCTTCCCAAGCTCAGCAACCTCTACATCCTCCAGCATCCATGTTTGCGGCGGTTGCCACGCCGCGCCGGTTCCTATTTCATCTCCACGTGGATTCAACCTATCTTCTTCCCGCAATCGTGATAGGCTCCGTGTGCGTGAGAGGGACGGAGCGGAGAGGTTGAGAGATCGGTCGTCTTTGTGGGTTCCGGAGACTATATGAGCGCTACCAGCATGATGGTCTGTAAGCATGCTGTCAACGGTTGTCAAGCTCGTCGTAATCTCCACAATAATCTGCGGTCGGATGGACGCCGTGTGTTTTGACGCTTCCCGGAGTTCATATGCGTTATCGACAACATTAGAGCTGTTTCCGGTATTTATTTTGTCGTCTGCTTCATCGTTGAACCAATCAGTGACGATAGATTCACCGAGGTTTCCGATGATAGTTGACGTTAGTAGTACGCGTCCCAGTGGTCGGTGCGATGAGGTATATGGGACAGCGCTGGGTCGAGACCCTTGTTGGCGCAAGTTAAGGATAAGTCGCGAAACCATCAGACTTGTAATCAGAGTGCTGAAGCTCGCATTGATGGCTTTTAAATCGTCCTATGTAAAAAAAAATCATTCAGCCAAACTTTTCGACTCAACTCTCATCCTCCATGGAAAGAAAGGGAGCCTTACGGGAAGAAGCTTGAAGACAATGGATTAATATTGATTAAACGCAATACCAAGAAAGAAATCCTCACAAGAAATAATGTTACAGTCACCACGTTCGCAGCAAAAATGACCAAGAAATAAATTATGCCTGTGCGACTCAGATCACAAGACATGGCAAAGTGTAGCAGTGATACTCACCATCACGCATCATAATTACGATCAAAGGAATAGCAGCGCCGTGTCGGTGTCGGCGGTAGATCAAAAATGCGCGTGACAACGTAGCAATGAAAATTACGAAGTCTGGAAAGTCAAAAGTAGACCGATGAGTCTCGTATTCAGTTCAAGCGCATGACATTGGAGCGAAAAGAGTACAAACCGAATACCAGCTCAGCAATCCATGTGAAGACAAAACGATCATCTCTAGAGACGTCAGTCAAAATTAAGAGAAATGTTGATGCTTCACATTGTTTATAAAGGCCGCTCACGATGTATTCTTCCCGGTCAAGATACATCCGACGAGTCCTGTTTTCATGGACTTGCATAAAAGAGCAACGGAAGCTGAAGGTGCACTACTAAACTCACCTGGAGGTAGGGCAACACTCGTTCCGTCAGTAAATGCCCACTGTTTGTTGATCAGACCGATATCTCAATTAAAAAAATGTAGACTCACTATTTTGACCGCCAATTCCGCCAACAAGAGAACCATCACTGTGGACAACATCACAAGGCTCCCCCCGTATAAAGAATACAAGCGCAGACTAAAGATCACTGTTGACATACTCAGTCTCAAACGATGCCTGAGAATGAACTTGTCAAATCACCTCCGATAGCTGCAGATGTAAATATTTTGAGGATCTCAGGATAGAGAACATAGCGGTTGCAAACTGATTTGCTCCAGCCCGGATCATTGAATGCTAAACGCACATTTAGTATCAGATTCAAGAAGAGAAAGTAAAATATATTACAAACGATAACGACAATATATCCCAGCGGGGATAAGTATCGATTCTGCTCAAAGTATGCACAGATGAGCATAGTGCATGTAAAATCAAGCATTAGGCACTCACCATGAACCATAATACTGTTGCGAAGCTGAACCGCTTCTTCCAAATGTTTTCAACTTCATCACCAAAGGTAATCGCTATGTCATAGAACAGCATGACTTAAACAACGATATGACAGACGTATCATTAGACGAGAACTCACTTCTCGATGACAGTGAGACAGGGCGTACCACAGGAAGCCAGAGAAAACATTTTCGCAGCCATTCTTCCAATAAGAGTGTTAAGAAGTCTCCGGACGCGAAGGGTAGACAACATACAGATGTCTAGCAACACTGGCTAGCGTTTCCGTGTCATTAGGAGGTAACGGTAGTTCCATCACGAAGAACAGACCACCCTCTCATTGAGCCCTTTCCGGCTGGGGATCGACTCGATGGATTGCAGCAGCGGTGGGGAAAGTTCGAGCAAATCAGCAGGAGCCTTTTATAGACATTACATCGTAGGAAGGCCTTCCATAATCTAGAGCTTCGATGGCGCTCGTTTGCGGAAATAAACTTGGAAATGGTATGATTCGTTTTCCAGATGAAGAATTCTCACACACGCACAATCTTCCAATTCCAGTACAATATACAATACAAGACACGCGTGGCAAATTTTTTCAGCTTGGACATTCGGGAGAGAAACGTAGGCGCCTTCTCACATTTATATTGTGAAAGCTTCCCGGCGTACACTTTCGTGCAGCTGGTGACCTCCATAAAACATGAAATCAGGACAGTGGTGGTAGGCAGCTAGCAGCAATGGAAAAGTGTCGTTTTTGGTAGTACGTAATCNTTTTTTCTGTCACCTCGACGATCATACGTCAATCCTCGCCAATCCTTGCCAATCAGAATGGCATTTTCATCTTGCGACACACTCCAGGGAAATGTCCTCAAGACGAACGAAACACATGTGCATAACATCAGTCAAACGCTTGGATATCGCAAGATCAAAGAGTCACAAGCCTTGATATATACGTGTGCTGGCCTAACTAGCATTGGACTAGTATCACCACAAAGACGGAACGGGAGNAAAAAACTGCTTGCATCAATAGAAGTATACGACTTGACACTTCATATTATCCAACTTCCTTCTGGTACCCAGCATGCAACATATCACTTGAAAATGCTCGAATATGCAAAAGGCCTAAGGGACATCTATACAGGGGCACTACAGTAGATAAAAACAACGGAAACTAAAGTGTTCGTCCCTCAAACTCCGAAGAGAGAGACCGACATCGTAGGAACCCCGTTTCTTCGAAAATTGTGCGCCACNTTTTTTTAGATTCCTTCCCCCCTTCCCTTTTCTTCTTTTGCGGCCGTCTCACTATTTGGGGGAGTTCTACAACGTTGCGTTTTGNAAAAAAAAGCTGTGTCTTCTTTCTTACGATCCCGTAAATCCACCTACCCGGGTCCCTTCTGTAATTCCACTCTCCCGCCCCATACATAAGTCCGCCCGCCCGTCATGAGGCCACGCCTCTTTATGCTTTTTTTACCTTCTTTTTTCTGTGTCTAGCCGACGTATTTACGGTGGTTGTTTAATATCCATCAGCGACATCGCGTTTTCTCCGCTTGCCAAGCATATTGGCCAGCGTCAGTTGTGTCGATTGGAACTCGAAGAATACCTATTTAGCTGTCTGTTTGATGAGTACAATATGTCTATACGCAGTCCTTTCCTTTATCCTGAACTTGGAATGAAGATGTTGATTTCAAATATCAGAAACTACTGAGCTTCGAACAGGACGGTTTGTTGGTCCATAAATCCGACATTGATGTCGCAAAATTGATCCACTCTAACATCGTAACATTATTGCTGCGCTCAAACGTCCATATCGATCGCCTAAGAATATGGCTCCAAACGTATTGTATACGGATACAGCCGTATTTCAATCCGGAAAGCATGCAATGTATACAGCTTTATGGAAATGGAAAAGAAAGCACGATTATAAGTTGCTTATTTCGAGTGTACGGATACATCTGAAGGGTAAAGAGCTCCGAGAGGTTGAGTTGATTACAATTTCAGGTATCAAATCCGGCCCGGAAACCCCGCTCGGGCATCACGGGCTTCTGTACTACGCACTGGCCGGTCTCTGTTGATTAATTTATAGACATCATATTCTCAAGAAATATAAAGATCATCGTACCCTAAATTGTTTTTGAATGTGCGTAAATATTCAAGTTAATTTCCACGGACGAGTATATGCCAAGTAACACGTATCACATGGTGACATATGGAGGACTTGAACGACAACAGGTAAGTATACTAAGGTTTGAGGCTTTCCACTAATAAAATGTATTTGGTACCAATCTTCGTGATCCTGCAAGCGAATTCCATTTTAATTGCGTGGAAACTTCCATTACAGGTCCATATGCGTACATCTATCCTTTCCTTCAAGTACGCAAATGAATAACGGCGAGGCACTTGCAAAGATAGTCTGAGGCGCAGTACCCACCAACGCACACGGCAGAGCAGTGAACCAGAACCTGAGAGAAACACCTCGAGGAATAAGCAAGTTCCAGCCCTTAGGCAGTCTGGAAGAGACGAGCGTTTGGTTGCACGAGTCTGGTCGCGAGTCTGGCTGGTTTGAAGGCTGCAAATGTACTTCAGTCGGCCCAGGAAGTGAGTGTAGTTGCCTAGTGCGGCAATTTGCATGTCAATGTGATTGATGAATTCTCGTTCTTTAATAGCTACAAAAATCGAAAGCGTAAATCTGCAACACCATCCCATGCTGGAGAGTCATAAAAAGCGCTGAGTGCGACACCTAATACACCACCTCCATCTGCTTCCGTTAGTAATTGACGGATTTGAGGTAATCAGCAAGCCTCTCGACGACGGTCGTCGCCTCTCCGGCTTGCGTCGGTTGAACATACTCGGTCACAAGCACCGCCTGGTTTGTTTTCACAAGCACGCAGCCATCGGGCTGATGTCATTGAATCAAGGTACGTCGCAGCAGATTAGACGGAACAAAGAAATGGAGACACCGTTTACGTTAGAATATGCAGGGTGTATGCGCGAGAGCTAAGCGAAACGTACGCCTTTCTTTCCATACACGTGCTCTCCATCTGCCTGAAGGGTGAAGAATTTGTTGCCCGCGAGCTTGATACCGTTCGCCTGCGTTCGTACGGGATCGTTGAATGCCGATACCACAGCTTTTTGCTCTTCTACGCTCAGCTGCAAGCGTACCAAGCGAGAGTGCCAAGCACAGACAGTTTGTCAGTATTAATTGCAATTCTACGAGATGTGCACATAACATACATTGTATCCCGCAGATGCTGCCCATACGCCGCCTTGAAGTCCAATGATTGCGGCACGCTTGACCTTTCCTGTACCGAGGAGGTTCTCGTCGACGTATACTGCGACGATGAGCGCGTTTGAGCGTTCCGGGTCAGCGATAAGTGGCGACAACAGTGCTGACCTTGCCAGGACATTCTCGATAGTGGGAATAAGTGGCGATGGGGCGAAAGAGAAAGGTGGATGAACGTCAAAGACACAGATGGGCTCAACCTGGGTGCAGTGGAGATGACCGATTGATAGTCATCGACTTCAGCCACCAGTAATGACGAATGCGGTAAGAATAATGCACGTGATGGTAATCAGGGCGTGATTATTAAATTAATTATGTATTCGTTTTAATTTTAATATTTATTTATCCTGAGACTAGTACTAGTGTTGTGGGCAGAACTCGGCCATTCTGCCACATGACTTTTTCCATGCCCCCGGCAGATGGCAGAACTACCAGGAGCCTTGGGCAGAATTGGCATAAGTAAGTATATGTAATCATATGTAATCCATTATGTCATAGTGTATATTGGGGATTGTCACAAACAACATCAAACATGGCATGTCTCTGGCACCTAATTCTGGATCATAGAGTGTCAAAGACCTTTTGTGGGCGAAAAGTGTGTCATTCTAGACAGGAGCCATGGTCTTCTGCCCTTCACCAAAGAGCTACAATGTTGCAGTATATTCAGGTCTTGCTTAAAAAGGTGCTGATGAAACGGTGTTAATCTGTGCAAAGGATAGGTTGGACTGGAAGCGTGTCCAAGCAGATGCGACACTAGTACTAATACTAGTACTGGTACTGGTAGTTTACATTAATATTGTTTACAATTACTACCTAATAGAGTTCTGCCGGCTTCTGCCGAGTTGTTGCCACTTTTGCCAAATGAGTTGGCTTATAATATTAATCCTTTTTCGGACTTCTGCCCCCCACACTACCTGAGACGCTCAATATTAATGTCCATCCCATAACACACCTTTGTAGCAGCCTGCTTGGATATTGATGCAAAATTGAAAAGCAATTGAAAGTACAAGAACTCGAATCGGTATACGTGCTTCCTAAATAGCTCTGTGTCTTCCTTTACACGGCGCTATGCCCCCTGAAGTTCAACACAAGCGTTGTTACAATGGGTACAGCGGTCCTGAAGCGGAAGCGAAAACTGCGAAAAATGACTCGCAAAATGCCTTGACAGCATTCAAATATCCAACTGAGAAAACCTGACTTGTTATCTTGTTCGATTCCCCAGGCATGCAGCAAGCTCAAGAAATTCTTTACGAGATTGCAGACGGCGGATTCTCTTTCTTGCGAAAGGCGACAGCAAATTGGCAACTTCTCGGGTCTGCGCTATCTTTGTTCTCCCCTTTCCTCTTCGACACCAATCCCGCTGCCGCCTGTGCTAGTCTGCAGCATGATCTTGACTTGTCTACCTTGAACGCAACAATCTTGAGCGCGGCGTATTATAATAATGCGACTGAGGTGACCACTCTGGGATTATGCTTGCCTACTACGGACATCGGCGTCCCTCTGTGTCGCGTACAGTTGGTCGTGAACACGTCCGATATATCTGCGGTTACAGCAGAGGCGTGGCTACCGACAGACTGGAATGGAAGGTTTTTAGGTCTGGGAAATGGTGGACTGGGTGGATGTGAGTACCATCCGAACGCCTGAGAAGAATAATTGTGACATTATGCCTGCCACAGGTATTGACTATGATAACCTTGGCTATGGCTCCTCAATGGGATTCGCCACCATTGGGACCAACAATGGTCACGATGGAAATACAGGGTTACCCTTCGCAAACAACTCGCAAGTTCTTGCTGATTACACAAGTCGCTCAGTGCACATTGAAGCTGTCGTTGGCAAGCGGCTCACGGCAGCCCACTACGGGCGCGTGCCGCACCACGCGTATTACTTCGGATGTTCGACTGGCGGGCGCCAGGGCGTGTATTCTGCCATTCATTACCCTAATGATTTCGACGGCATTCTCGCAGGCGCTCCAGCTACAGATTTCAACCACCTCATTGGCTGGTCCGCGATGCTCACAATATATGCCGCGCGCGCNGAACCCAGAGTCCAGCGATAGCTTCATCTCGGAGGCGTTGTGGGACGTCGTGACGAAGGAGATACTCAAACAGTGTGATGCAATCGATGGCGTCGTAGACGGGATCATCACGGAGCCCGATGCATGCGATTTCAGGCCAGAGGAGATTCAATGTGTTGGAGGAAGCACGTCGAATTGCCTGACGATACCACAGGTAAACGCTTTGCGGAAAATCTACTCACCATTATATGGAATCAATGGCGAACTTCTCTTCCCGCGCTTTGATCCTGGAGCAGTCTCGAAAATATACTTTTCCGGATCCCCGTTCTTCTTTCCTGATGTGCGTAAAACACTAAATATCGTCAAATTCTCTAAAACTTAAATTGGCATTTTATGTAAATACCTTTATGCAGCACTGGATGAAGTACGCCATAGGCAATGATCCAAACTTCAACTATAGTACATTTGGGCTTGCAGATATAGCTCTTTCCGATGAGATAGACCCAGGACAGGTATCCACTTCTAGCGGGGATCTCTCTGCTTTCCACTCCCGAGGGGGAAAAATCATTAGCTACCATGGACGGAGCGATGATGTACGTATATCGTCCTCTTTGTCACGTATCCCTTAACAAGATCGTTTCTTGTGATAACCGATAAATTATCCTTGCTTAACGACCGCTGTTTTTTGAATGCTTACTGGTTCCCTTAATTCTCGTTGCAGATGATATCCTCCGGAAACTCTAAGTTATTGTACAATAGAGTCTCGCGCACGCTCGGTCTCAATGCGGCGTCGCTGGACGCGTTCTTCCGCCTGTTTCTTGTCCCCGGCATGGGTCACTGCTTCGGAGGGACCGGCGCAGTGAACTTCGGACAGCATGCGTGGAAGAACGGAGATACTAATATACCTGAGGAGAAATTGTTGGTCCATAAAGCAGACAACGTGCTCCTTTCGCTCGTCGACTGGGTCGAGAATGGGAAGGCACCGGACACAATCACTGGTGTATCGGATGACGGGACGTCGTTACGCGTGCACTGTCGGTATCCACAAAGGAGCTGGTGGAACGGGAGTGAATATACTTGCGTGGTGTAGTTTGCATGGGTACGAGTCGCGTAGTACAAAACTCGTTAAGGATGTAACTAACATTGATTGGATTCAAAAATACAAGGGTCGATGAGGTCGTTCGACGGAAAGCCGAAGTTACAATGTTGTTAGAGTTGGAACTTGAAACTAGAATTTATGTTAGCTGCTGCTCTTTCTGAATAGATTCTATATGTCAGCACTTTTACCTCCAGTATGACCTCTCGTCCGTTAACGTGAACCCAAGATCGAGAGATTTATAGAAACAGTTGAGCTGGCGAAAATTAGTTTTAGAAGGTTCTTCTTACGATTGTTTTGACTCAAACTCGAACTTGAAGTTTCGGAGAGCTTGAATCACACGATGAGATAAGTTGAACTCGAGTATATTACTTCGAAAGATGATACAGGTGTGAAACACTGAAAGCCGCTGAGTGTGTCGATCCTGTGACCTTCTGTATACTATATAATAGTTTCCCACGCCTCCTGGACTCAAATATCAATGTTACGATTTTGTTGGATGCAGCGGGCTGGATTAAATCTTCAGCGGCGGGCCCCGGTATTATGGACATTGAATTGCGACTACTTGGGTGGGTCTGCGTTTCTTTGTTTCCCTCTTTTCTCTTCGACACCAATCCTCGTGCTTCTCTACCTTAAACGCAAATCCGTAAGGCTAGCGATGTAGAAAAGTAAACTGATAAGAATCTGAACAGCCACGTCTGAGCTGGCTACAGTTATACAAGTGACCTTTTCTTTCGCCTTGGCTACCGTTTACTCGTATGCATTCAAATTCGTTGTTTGTTTGAGATACAACATGTTATTGTACATGTCCTTTTAAAATTACATTCAATACATTCATTTTAGAGCAATTCTCTTATTATCACGCCTTGGCCCAGTGGGTCCCGAAGAACTCCCGCAGATCTTCAACAAATTCGGTGGGACTGTCGAGCGCAGGAAAATGACCACCACTTGAATGTTCTATAATTTATAAACAATGCCAAGCGACAGTTATGCGCCGCCATTTTTGGCAAGTTATAATGGACGACTGACCTTTGTAGTAGACCAAATTGACAAGAGCTGCAATTTCGGCTTTAGGCGAACCTCCAATTTCGAAAGGCTGTTATGTAAGTGCAGCTTACTTCAGCCTTCTTAGAACATTTATACGGAGAATCATGTACTCACGAACGCAGAGTACCCGACTTTACCCTGAGGTATCCATGATTTGGGATTCGACACAAGATCGTTCCTTTCTTTGTTACTCTGTGCACAATTATACGAGAAGTTGGTAAAGTGAAGAGCAGGCCATTCAGTGAAGGCAACGAACTTGGTTATAGATGACCACAGACGTAGCAAAGCAGCTACTCAGAATGTAGATAGCGACTGTATCAAGTATATCCTCCTTTTTTNATACGATCTGGGTCCGACCATGAATACATCTTCTCGCCGATATACGTCAGAAGGGCGAGCGGCGAAGACGCGATCGCTATTCCAATCGTGAAAGGCTGCGTGTATTGAATAAACGATCCTTACATATTCTAATACAATAGCTCACCTTGGTATTCTGAATGAGGAAATAGCCCATGCCACTCGTGCTGAACTTATCTCGGCCCGCTATAAGGCGTTTCTCAGCTGTGGTATAGTTGGACGTATCCGCACCGGGAATGGACGGTGCTCTGAACATATTGAAATGCAGGACCAATAAGGACTCGGGGAAAAGAGTGCCCATTACACGCGAAATAAAAAAANCCCTATAGATTAATCAGCAGCAATGAAGAAAATAATAGACTTTGAAGTTCTTAATAGATACCCAGTCGCCTCCTTGAGCTGCATATTTCGTGTATCCGAGGGCTGTGGTCATAAGTCCATTACAGACGCGCGCTGTGTCTGCGATACTCCAACCGTCACGACGCGGGAGAGTCGAAAGGAAATATCCAGGAATTGAGGGAACGACAACATGGAAACTGGTGGAGAAAATGCGTTAAATGTTTCATGGCCCAGTGCTAATTTCATTGCTTACGCAGGTATATCGTCACTTGCTGGATTCACCAAAGGCTCGATAACCTTATGGAAGTCAAAGAACGTTCCTTATTTCATTTGTTTTTAACACATTAGCCTCTTTTTTTTTTTCTGTGCGGACGGTAATAAAACACACCTGGCCAGCCATGAAGAAGTATAAGCGGAATGGCGTCGGCCCGCGTGCTCTTGACATGCACATAGTGCAAGTCCAGACTGTCCCCTTCATGCTCATAGTGAACCAAGAAATTATCGTACCGCGCGATCTTGTTCTCGAGCGTTTTCCAGTCCCATTCCGTCTCAAAGCTGGACTTGAGGCTCTTCAGATATTCATAGTCGATTCCGAGCTTCCAAGGTTCTGCAGCATCGATTGGAGATTGATCAGGGAAGGGAGCAGCCTTGAGCAAAGACAGCATGTTTTGCACTGCTGCAGGGTCATATTTGACCTCGATGAGCTTTGGGGCACCAAATGACATCTTTACAGAGGAGAAACAAAGAAGGATTACCAAATACAGATGTATTTGATAGCTGTTATTACAAAGCAAATGTGCATCTATTAACAGAACCCTAATAGTATAGTCTATCCATATAAAGAGTAATTATGGTTAAGAAATGTTGTTCGACGCGTCGCGCGTACATTAATATTTAATATTCAATATTTCAAACGCACTGCCCATGGCTCTCTGATATCTTCAACCTCTCAGCCCACTGTCGTGCTAGATTCCAGGCGCAGAAAACAGGAGCTTCACAGAAAACGTTCGCCGGACTTGCGCTCAAGATTTTGAGGTCTATATCCAATTCTGAGATCAGGAGCAGCACAGCTTGCCTTGATCCCTGGAGAGATGGCTGAGTCCTTGACCACTATACTAGCCTCAGAGGCGCGTCTCATCAACGAAGCTGCTGAGGCACTCCCACACCAGTTCAGCGCATGTACCTACTCGTTGGGATACATCCGTCAGGCTGTATACCTGTGTCTGACGTGCGCTCTTTCGCGCGGAATCTGTTCGGCATGCTCCATTGCGTGTCATACAGACCATGAACAGGTTGAGCTCTTCCCGAAGCGACATTTCCGGTGTGATTGCCCGACCAGTGCGCTCACACACGCATGCACACTGCACACTAACACAGAAGAAGAAAACACGGAAAACAAGTATGGACAAAACTTCGAAGGCGTGTTCTGCCGTTGCGGAAGGCCGTATGATGCGAATAATGAGCGCGAGACCATGATACAATGTTTAGCATGTGAGGTGAGCTCGTGTGCTCTAAATTTTCTGGGAAACGTATACTACCTCCCCAATAGGATTGGCTTCATGAATCATGCTTGAATTTACGCGAGCGTCCGTCTTCCCGTGAACCCACACCCGGGCCAAAACCAGAACATCCTTCACTGGAAGTCCGCATCGTCGAGCCGAATGCTGTGGATGACAACGCTGATGACACCTCCGAGGCCTCCTCTTCGGGTCTGCCTCCCCCGCTCATTACCGACGCTGAATATGATTCGCTCATCTGTGGTTCATGTGTTCGCAAAAACCCGACGCTATGCCGCTGGGCAGGCACGAAAGGTGCTATGATGGTGACTCGAGACGCCATTAATGCGCCATGGGCCATTCTGGATGGCATTTCAGAAGACAACCAAATCGTTTTAAAAGGGAGTACAGTCGAAACGTCAGCATTCAGTCAGTCTGAAGCTGGAGCTCGTAGTGCTGTGGGGCACAAAAGAACGATCGAAGCGGTGTCTGATAAGTCCGAGGATTCAGACACTAAACGTCCTCGGACTAGAGACGGGATCGATGCATGTGCTGATGCATCCGAGTCTCATCTGATAATACCCCCTTGCCTAGCTCCACCGAGGCCACCAAAAGTGCAGAAAATTATTGATGTAACTTCTTCTGACTCTCCCGATTACGGACTGGGAGCAGGGGATGTCTTCTTTACTGAAGGTTGGCGGACGCGCTGGTGTCACTGTGAGAATGTGAATAAGTTCTAAACTTTGAGTCTTCTCATCCCTGCCTTTTGACCACTTCTTTCTTATTTTCCTCACCTTTTGAGGCATTTCAAAAACATACTGACGCATATTGTGTATGCTACTGCAGTGCCTTCCTCCACTTAAGGCACAATACTATCTTCTAGAGGAAGAGGAAACCTATGAGCCCCCCGAAGACCCAGATTCCGGTGAGATTTGTGCCCGTCTGTAGCCTGCCGCATTCTCATACCAGAGCTGACTTTACGCCGCCGCTCTTCTGCGAGGACGTAGCATTCTCACTCGAAGAACTAGGCATGCGCGCCTTGCAGTCTCTCCCGCGCGATCGCGCACTTGATGGTATTCGAGCATTTAATGAGATGCGGTGCGTCTTATTCCATTCCGTCGTCTATTCCATTTCGTTGTCTATCTCGCACATTCCCAGCTTCCTCACCTCCCGTATTTCCCAATCTGATTCAGATCTTACTATATATTTTTTCTTTTCTGCTTCAGATTGTGTTTCATTCCTTTGTTGTCAGGTGTTCTTCGTGTCCTTTGCTTCACAATAACCCGAATTCCACACAAATTTTTTCTCATTACGTGGGTACCATGCTGACTCACCTGTATTTTGTAGAGATGATCTCCTCTCATACTTGAGGCCATTCGCACGGGAAGGCAAGGTTGTGAATGAAGCTGACGTCAACCGATTTTTTGAAGAGAAACAGGAGGCAAGGCGTGCAAATAGAGAATGATTAGTAAGTCACCTGTTTGTTTGATAGATGCTCTCTGTTATCCTGTGCCTTCTGTTCCCGGTCCGGAAGACCTTTTTTCTACTGAAGTCGGAAATGAAGTAGTACGATGTGCGTGAACTTGAGGTGAGTGCAATGCCAGCTGTACAAACCTTCTACGCCTCGCTTTCTCTCCCAAGTCTCGGTTCCCTCTTTGACCTCTTCTCTTCTTTGTTCTGCACATCTAGTAAAGGAACGAACGGATGTCGTCCGCGGAGCTGCATCTCCGTGGACTACCACGTACATGCGTATTTTTTTCAGTTATCCTCTCATTTTATCCCATACCTGCGCATGCTATCACAAGCATCAGACTGTTGCTGAGAGCCTTCTCCCCCCTTTCCCATCCCACTTCCGATCAATTAGGGTGTCTATTCCCTCCAAAATCTGGAAAGTTGACTGTCAATTACTGATGCAGTTGAACATATTTGTGATTTCTTTTATTCGTTTGGACAAAGTGTGGACAAGTCTCGCGTAGAGTTGTTAAATCTCTTTGTTCCTATTTACAATAGACACGCATCCACCTGCCAATGTATTCTGGACGATGCGTGGTAACGTTTGACAGGGGCACCGTTTGGCATGAAAACCTCCATCCGTTGAACTTAGATTCAGTTTATATCATCAGTTCTTTACATAACGTATTATGTTCTTCGCTATATCCACGAATACAGTAGTGAGCCAGTATACTTACTACTTCTTTTACCTGACTACTTTTATTTACCTGCAAAGCTGCTATACTGAAGGATACTAATAAGCTCCAAATGACTAAGAAATCGCATGCTGAATTAGGTCGCGTCGATCCAAATATGTCTTGATCGACCATCAAACCTTCTGTTAAGGCCAATTTCGGACAACCGAACAGCCTCGGAGGTTTCTCAAAACAAACATGTAAGTATGCGGTTGACTTGTTTTTCCCGCTTCTCATACTATGATTTATACTGATCTCAATTATAATTCTATTGTTGCTCAAGAAATCCGGAAACTGGCTTATAGTCAGTCCTTTGATTTCTTCCCGACTATTTACTGTCAGCTGCTGCTGTACATTTAATTTCTCTCTTAGCATTTCATTTCGGAAACATGCAGAGGGAAGGGCCATTTAGGGCATCTAGAAGTGTCATAAAATGCACTGCACAAGAGATATTCATTGCTCAACGAGCGCCGAGTCTTAGTAGTACAGTAGTACGCCTCGGGCCGCCAGCCGTTGACTTTTAATACGTTCAAGCAGAGCCACAAAAAGAATTCACACTAACTACAAATAGTTAAAGAACCCCGATACTCACTGAGACGTAATGGAAGCGGGGAGAACTGGAGAACACTCGAGACGTTCATTGTGTAATCCGACAATTGTCGGGTCATCACCAGAGCTTACACTGTGTGGGTGTGAGGGTTGAAGGAAATTTGACTAGTCAGGTACGTTTCTGATTTTTATGAAGTACAGCAACCCATTCTTCGATATTTTCGATAGTTATACAGCTGATAAATTGAGCCGAAGAGTGTAGTGTCCGCGCGAGTATTAATTGGAAGCGACAGTCTTCAAAAATTTCAAGTTCCTTTTCGTTTTCGTCCTTCTGAGGAAGCGGGGAAGCCTCTCGATCGGCCCAATGGGTAGAGTCTCCGTGTTTACGGTAACCGTATGACTACTGTGTAAAAACGTACATGGGTCAACCTAAGGAGACTCGGCCTGTTATCGGGCTGCTCCATTCTCATGTTAATTTCACTCTATGCTCACGGCTTTGTTACAATGAGATTGCTCGTCTTCCGTGACGCGGTCACACGGAGGGACCTTTCTCGCATGAGTTCTCATATAGAAGCAACACTTTTTAAAGGTACGGATTTTCTATATTAAGATGTTACGAAAAACTCTGAGGTTTGCACAAATGCGTTGATTAGAACTCTACTCGACAGAAAAGTGGTACTGCGTAGTCCACATCATCAGAAATAGCTTTGATTATGTTTCTCTGTGCGCATTATAGTTTTTGTTGGTAAGTTCGCTAGAAGGGTTTCTCTCGGAATTATCGCTTCCATACCTCACCTCTTTGTAGTGTACAGAGAACTTATGTGTTTTACCCTGATACCGTTATTTCACAAAGGTGTGTTCGAGTGAAATTCTATCGTGAAAAGCGAGGAGTGTTACAGAAAGAAGTGAGAGGGTCCGGCGTCTACCTAATAATCACACAACAAATTCTTATTCGTATGCCAGTGGTATGATATGACTCAGACGATATCATAAGATGGACCGCATATATGTTTTCTCCTATCTATATTCTTCGGAGCATGACTTCTTCAGAGTATTTAAAGGAAGAGGCTTCCCTGGAATGGACATCTGGAGTGTGTTCAGCGAAGATATATGAGAGCTTACAGCTAGATATAAGATGACGGGGGAATTGTATACACGGGAGATGCCCTGGAGGCCGTGGAGGAAACATGGCACATGCTCTCCTTAAACCTGTGCAAGGCTCGAATCCGACCATTGTCTTCTTGTAGAAAATGATTATAAGATGCAAACTTTAGTGAATATATTGTAAATTTTGGAGAAGAAAAGGCTTACGAAAGGCATTTGTCCGCCGACATGATCCAGTTTCCGAATACGAAAACTAAGTCAAGCCAACCAACAATATGTAAAGGTTTCTCCGAGCCTCATCATTGCTGTAGCACTTTAGCCCATGCGGTACATAGAGATGATATTTTTACTTATGCGAGAAAATCATTGCTATTCATCACCTGTTGGGAGGAAGAAAGACTGGAAAGGTGAACATCTCAGAGGGGATAGCAGATCTCTAATAGTTTTTTTTTTTTCGTCTAGTTCGTCTAGGATACAACGTAAGTTCGGCGGAGCAGTGACGGCGTTCCAACCGTACGCGTGTTCTAAACCTTGAGAAATGCACTGTCACAACCCAGTCCATCCCATTGAAGCGCGTCTTTGCTCTCTCCAATTGGGAATTCCGGTGCTACACAGTGTATTCGTTGCAGGGTAGTATATGTCTAGCAGATTCATGTTTTTAAATACAGAGGTTAAGTACATGCGTGAACGCAACTTGATATGCAGTAAGTCCAATATAGTAGTACTGCAACGGCTAATATACAAGAGTTAAAGGCATAAGTATAAACTGACTTGCATGAAGTATCAACCAGCATACAGCTCAGACCCTTGATACTAGGAGCGGCAGCTGTGGAGTTTGGGTCTCGGCTCCTTTAACAGCTGGTGTCTGGATCCCGCCGAGGTTCCATATAATAGTCTTGCCGATCGGAAGCTCGAACTTGAACGACTTCAGTAGAACGGATAGAATTAATTCTGTTTAATGAAATCGATACATCAATGTATTTGCAAAAGAAAGGTAATATGACAACTCACTCATTTCTAGTTCAGCATATTTGAATCCGCTTTTTGAAAAGAGTGCCATCAGTTATCTGTATAATGGAATCAATAAGCTTTCAAACTCACATGCACGATCTCGGTCCAGCGCTGAAGGTCATCCTATTTCATATCCGCGCCTGATCAGCATACTATCCTTACCATTTCTTATTATGAGTACACACAATGACGAATAAACTCCAGCAATATGTGCATCGGATACGGAAGTCGGCAGTGGCTTCAACCATCGCTCCGGCTTCCATTCATTCGCGTCAGCACCCCAAACTTCCTTTAGCCTGTTGGTAGATCCGAAAGCGACGATAATATTTTGGCCTTTGCGGATGCGCAGATGGTCGACCGTGGACAGACCGTCCTCCGACTTGCAGGGTATTCCTAGAGGGAGGATCACGTCTTTCTGCGCGCTAGATTTGCATTGATATGGAATTGTTAGCTTTTTCTTAGTCATTATAGTGCATATAGAGATTAAGGACGTACGTTCGTGCCATGAAGTTGACAGGAGGGTGGCTATTATCAAAGAGTTCCGATGTTAATAAGACGGCCTTCCGAGTTTCGCATCACCATGGAAAAATAAAGAGGAAAAGTTTCTACATAGTTCAAACAGTACGCACACTCGTAATGTTTCTCGGCAGACTGCGTCGAGGTATGGAAGAGCCATGAGCTCATCGTACACAACTTGGTCACGATCCACAATCCCAGATGTTACGATTTCGCTGCGCAGTTTTTCCTGTTCTTGCTGGTTCTCTGAGAGGCAGTGAAAAATATGCGAGAGTGCGCTCGAAGTCGTGTCGTGCCCGGCGAACATAAATGTACTTGATAGAAAAAATTTGATAACAGTAGCAAAGCGAAGTAGTTTCCAAGTGTTACCTCATTTGAGCAATCAGCTCGTCTTCGGGAAGCCGATCTTCCATTGATGCGGACGTGTTCGCTTTAACTGTAAATAATGCACTTTAAGACCTCTGATGTATGCTATAATTTTTTTTTCCCGAAGTAACGTACGGAGAATGCTCATAACGTCCTTTCCCTCGCCGACTTGACGAGTAATCGCTTCATCGCCTTGCTTCAAAGCCACAAGTTTCTCTCGGAATATATCGCATGACGTTGTAGCCATGATATCCACTATGTCCTTAACTTTGTGCAGATCTGGAGACGGTGCCAGCTCAAGCAGCAGACGGCGGAAACTCGCCGGCCCAAGCTTTACGAATAACGGTATAAACATGCGAAACATGCTCAGCCTGAAGGCGCACGGACTGCAATGTAGGAAATAAAAATCGAAAGTTATTGTTAGAGCTGTATACACACGCATATTTAGAAGAATAGGACAAACATTAAGTTTTTAATAGACCTCCCATAGGCTGTGATCGAGCCAGGATCTGGGGATAAGGGATCGATAGAAGTACCTAAGCCTCCTGTACCGATGATCTCGAGCGCGGCGCGCGACATCCACATGAGCATGTCAACCTCGCGAGGGCCGTGTTTGGTTTGTACGGCGATCGCGTCCCTCAGCTGCAACAAATAAACAGATAAGGTTCAGTTTCGCATCTTTTTGGTTAATTAAAGCACTCGCCTTCTGCACGACAGTATAGAATACTGGTGTGAGATTCCGGATGTTCTTTATAGAGAACACGGGGTTGAGCATCTTGCGCTGTCTGCGATGGTGATTGCCTGTAGGAATTATGGTACATAAATTATGCCCGTATTGCCTTCAGGAAAAAAAAAAAAAAGACGCTGAATTACCTGTTGTAGACAAGAGTCCGGGACCGAAGACCAGCATATTTCCACTGTGACAGAAAAAGCAAAGTGTAAACACGTGCCGCGTGACGTGCTTGCTAGTGCACATCTAGAGAAGACGTACTCAGTATACCAGGTCGTTTCCTCGTATACCGACGCATCCTTGACGAGCATATGGTACAGGGCCTTCGGATCAGAGACGAAGGCTTGATGGCCCTACGGATGCAAAGGAAATGAACATCGATGTCGCTGCCCGCGGCGGTTTATTCTGAGAAGCAATCTTATATTGAATTTCTTACCCCGAGAAAGCCGTGGATCTTTACGGCCCCGCCATATCTCTCCACGATCTCGCGGTGAAAGTGCCAGCCATCTCTAGCGTAGACCTGCCCGAGATTACCTACGCGGAGTTCAATGTGAGCTAAGCGACGGATGCACCACATAAGCAATTAACCTCTCCAGAAGGACGCGCTTGAAGGGCCATTCAAATGGCGGATGCTCGATGTGCAGCGTCGCCATAAATAAAAAGCAGGGACGAGTAGAAAGCAGAGCAGAGCAGATTGCAGGTAAAGTGACAGCATGTTTGAGCAGGTGTTACAGAGTGCAATCTTATTGAGGGAACTCTTTGAGTCTGGGGCATGCAGAGACGTGTCGAGCCCTTTTGTAGGGCTTTCTGCGACAGCCCTGCGTAATCGAATATGGCATACCCACCGAGTCGCGCCTACTCCAAAGACCCAGCAACGGCTTAGACAGAATAGGTGACATAAGAAGCATATCTGGTGATCACCGAAGATTCACAGAAAAGGTTTGGTTCGACACAAGCGCGAATTTGCTTCCTAGGCGAGGAGTCCCAAATCTGACTCTGGGTGAGTTTCGGTCTTCGGGAGGAATTCTCCAAGCAGCGGAAATCTCCCGCGCAGATGCATCGACCAACGAAAACGCCCCGCTATACCCGAGGAGTCCATAGCCTTCGAGTTCCTTCGTGCCAAGATAAACATTGGATTACCACAATACAAGAAGAAATGGTGTGAATGAGGGAACCAGTCGCAGTCCAGTGTGACCTTTAAGCCAGAGTACAGTCCGAAACGTATGCGCACTTTTTGGTTTCAGTAACGCCTGTCCAAGAGAAGTCAAATACAGACAGATTATACGTCTTCCTCACTGCAGGATACTATAATTCTGACAACGTGGTCGGGGTGGAACGATCTGAATCTTGAAGGACGCTTCGAATCCAGGCGCATTTGCTCACCATTTGATCATCGGGCTGTCGAGCTGCATGATGGGATTCTGACGCCCGCAAGTTAGAATTGTATTTGACGGTGCGTCTACTCGCGGAGACATCGGTATACAAATAAGTCGTCCTCTTCGCCCCATGACTAGCCATTTCAAAGTATCTGTGTGTGGGGAAGGAGCGCGGCAGGTTGTACAAGTTGACATTCAGTACGCCTTGAATGCAGCACAAATTGATCCCGTGGAATCTCCCCTACAGAAGATATCAGGGAAGAGCAGTTCTTCTCAGTCGGCCATGGGCATAGACACCGCAAAAGTTAAGAAAAAAAAAAACCAGCGGGAAGAGTACGAGTACGTGATTGAGCAAGCTTGAGGGTATGTGAATGAAAATGAAAATGAAGGCTGTCGCGACATCCATTGCCTTTCCTGGACACCGTCAAACCGTCGATGATCGTTTCACGCAATTTTCTTGCATCTCATCTCATTGAGTCCATTATTAGTTTCTCTATCTGCGATAGCCCCCCCGATGAACCACGCAAATGAACACTTCATTTCTTCGTCGTATCCCTCTCGAAGTCTCGTAAATATTACACGCCACACCACGATCCTTATTCTTCCAAATCTATAATCCCGGTACACACGTTACTGCGACCGTGTCCGAGGTGATACGCGAAGTCATTTTACACGGGAGCTTTGGTCTCGTCAGCGCTTGTAGACGGGTCCATATAGCGGCCTGCTCCTCTGTCGAATACATCCTGCACGCGCCGAGGGAACGGAGACACAGTTATACGCGCCAGCAAAATGCAGCGGTGGTTTTTATTTTGTGAATCAGTTTCCGCACGGGGTACGAGGGATATGCACGATGACGAAAGAAGGTCGCACAAGCAGTAAGGGAGGAAAAGGGCATAGGGATAAAAGAAAGGCCGAAGGGGGGGGGGGAAAGATTCCGCATCGTGGTCAGATAGATGAAAAACATCAATGATCAAGGTGAAGGACAAACCTTGACAAGTCCCTTGGACACCATGAGAAGCGCAGCACGGCTCTCGTAAAGCGGGTAGATGACGACAGTGAATGCGGAGCAGAATGCCCACACAATGCCGATGATAACCCAAGCACCCAGGCCGCGCACGCCGTAAATAGTTTGTGCGAAGAAGAGCGGCAGGGGTATAATGATGATCATCACCAGGAGCTTAAATTTCAAAAAAATCGAGTTAGTCGCCATATCATATCGGTAATAATTATCCGCGGCAGTGGCCGGAAGAGAATCGAGAGTGTAATTGAATCAGAAACAATTGAACCTACTAAGATCACAGACGACCACGCTGCAAACTTGAATGCAGACTTTAGGTCTGCATGGTCGAGTTCGGAGTCGTCCGTGACGCCCGGTATGTGAGCTACTTGGCCATCCGATATGCTTTGCACGTCAACAGGTGTGGTTGGCTGCGTCTTGTCGTCTGTATAGTCATCCTTGCCTTCTTTTCTGGAACTCTCGCCGATGAGCTCTTTCTCCTGTACATGTTCATGACTCAACGGCGGAGCATTTATCGCTCGTGTAATCGCGAAGTCAAAGTCGGCCGGCGACTGTTACATTTCGCAACACGCATATTAGTAGTTATTTCGAGCTAGACGATGAAAGTGTCTGACTATAAGCGACCAAACAGCAGAGATGATAGCGCCGACACCGATCGAGGCGAGGTTCCCCGCAAGCATCTCAAAGTCACCACCGCTAGTCTACTTTTGCATTATCAGAAGGTTTTACCCGATAAGCACACGGACTACGCTGCAGCTAAAGTCCGGGAGTTACTGACCGTAACGTTGATAACCTTGTTGTTTAGAGAGCTTGTCGTAACGAGCCATGCGATGATACCCATCCAGAAGCCACTGATAGCTGCAACAATGCAACCTACTTTGTTCGCCTTGCGCCAGGTGACACATAGTGCAATGGGCACGACCGCTGAGCCGAGAATGACGCCCATGAAGGTCTGCGGCGAGTGGCAGGTGATTAGGTTGTATTGGGTTCGAAGCAAAATATGTTGTACATTCATCCGTTTAGCAACGAGGAGATATGTATCGCAAATATGGAGACGCACGTAAAGCCAGCCCATAGATACACCAATATAGAAGAAGATAAGACCAGCGAGGCCCATGATGAGCGCGTATATCGCGACCTAAACGGATATCCGGACGTTGAGCGCGAGAGAAGCACTCCTCGAAAGGGGTCATTAAACGCGTACTGTTGCATGTGAGACCCTTGAAATCTGTGCCTCAGTTGCCTGCGGGTTGATGTATTTCTATTGACGCGGACGCAAGGCAGGCAGTGGCAATAAATCGAAGACAAGCAGCACGAATCGACACCGGGAAATCGGTCACTGGTCAGCAATTGGTCTAGCGTGTATGCGCGGCATTGCAGCATGCGCGGTGGAGTGAGTTGCCAAGAACGTACTTTGTATACATCGTATGTCAAGATGCTTGAGACGGCGATGAGTTCAGCGGATGTAGCACTAGTCACGGCCAAGAAGAGCAGCACGAGCATTGCCGCTGCGCCGGATTTCCCGAGGAGCGCTGCTGCCGCGGAGGGTGCGGGGAGCCCCGCGGAGACATCAGCTGGGCTCAGAATGCGCATGTCAGGGTCGCCCTTGAGGGCGATAGCAGCCAGGCCTAGAGTCGTTGCAAATGTAAATGGTATAGCGAACCTACGAGATCAATGATTGTCAGCATAGTGCCCATTTCTCAATGAAAATAGAATCGGAGCATTGAATTTCCGTAAGGAAACACAATGATCGAGAAAATACATGATTTTGAATATGAATTCGTACCAGGCCAGACCGCCAATCAAGTAAGCTTTGACACAGCTTGCCGGACGACTCGCTATCGCGCGTTGCCAGTACGCCTGGTCATTGAATACCGTCGCAAAATTGCCAATAATGTTGATAACACCGAAGACAAGCCCGTTCTTTGAGCGCATAGTGAGATACGAACCGTGCGCGTTTCCGGGAACGGGCGAAGATTCTGACGCAGCAGCGAGCAGCTCGTGCATACGCCCGATTGAGCCAATTTTGGGCGAGGTTGCGTAGACGGTGAAGATGAATGTGAATAAAATGGCGAAGAGAACCGTTGTATGCGTGCTAAGTGGCAAACGGTTAGACAATGCTCTTATGTGCGACGGGAAAGTACACACTAGTCGCAAAGGAGAGTTGCGCGCATCCCTCCAGCGATGACATAGATTGCAACACCGAGGGGAATTAAAAAACAAGCCTTATTGAATTTTCTTGCCTCAATTAAATAACTCCACAATCAATGATAGGTAAAACATTACCGCGATGGTACTCATGCCCGTCAAGTCGGTGACTGTAGCGGAGCCGCCGAGGATAAGCATTGATGAAACTATGATGTTCGTAGCGAAACTAACAACTTAATTAAAGAAGAGAAATTTTTTTNAAAACATCTTATAATAAACGTACCCAAAGAACATGAAAATCAGATGCCCAATAACCCCCCAGCGCGCATGGACAATTTCAAGCCAAGTATGCGCGCTTGGAGCATTCATTTTCAGCTTCGCCGCAAGCTACATTATCGAAAATCCAGTCAACAAAGTACTCAAACTGGATACAAATAGAACATACCTGAGCGAAAAGAAGAACTTGTACAGTTGCTCCAGCGCCATACCACCACGGCCCGGAGATGCCATACTTGTATGCAACAGCACTCGATTGCAGCTATGAGATAATTAATGTTGAGTACGTAATCATTATTATCAATCAAGCAGAACTTGATAGCATGGTAAAAACAAAAACTGGGGGGATGAAAATAAGATAGCAAAACTTACCAGGGTTGCAGCCCATGTCCATGCAGAAACAATGCCGGAAGCAATGAGGCCAGGCTTTACGCTGCGAGACGCGCTACTGAATTCTTCATTGTTAGATGGCTTGAATGGCGTGTAGCGCGCCTGCAACGCGGTGAGCCCCAACATGAATGCGCTGAAAAAAAGGCCGATGCCTGAAAATAGCAATGATGAGATGCATGAGCTATTTGAATTTTGCGAAGGAAAGAAAGGTAAGATTGCGAACCAACGACTGTCCATTTTTACAGCATATCATAAGCACACGAGCAACTTCGGCTAAGGGTACGGACCACGACGCACCGACACCATATCCTGCACCCTGTGGAAGCACCGTGGACACGTCCGACATAGTTGACAAGTGTTCTGCGGTCGGTAGCTCCTCGGTCTACTGCGAGAGGTGATGATCAAGGCGAAAAGAATGGGTCTCTCAATCGAATTGTCGCGGACTTCCGTTGAGGCCACTCTATATCCCAGCAGAGCGCCAGAGCTTATCTCGGACGAGCGATAAGCTGCAACGTTACGCGAGGGACAACATTGTTCCCTGACAGTTGTACTCCAAGCTAAGCCATGTCTTCCAGGATAAGTATTTTGAATAAGTTGCATGCTTCGTTGATATGCTGAAGGACTGGCCCATAACTTTGAAGAATCGCCTTATCAAAGACAGAAAAGAGAGGTAGGAGTGTTTTCAAAAAGAGCGGCATTTTTTGAGAATTCGGTCCGAATTCAGCCATGTGTTTTTGGAATTCTCACGAATATGGATGACGACGGTATTTTATTGAGCTCTGGACTCCTCAGTTGAATACCACAATGTCCATTCGATACCTGACAGCGAAGGTCGCCCAGCAGGTGAGTACAACTCAGTTATCGTAATTAAAATACTTGAATACTGATACCTGCGAACAAGATTGACGAGGAGTTAATGAGCACGGCAGGCGCGTTCAGCCTCGACCAGGTCCGATTCACCTTCTACTCGAGAACGTTGCTTTCACTCAATGTTTCTGGCACTCCCAACGATAGCTTATGGAACTAGCAGGCTTGGCATGTGCCCAGGCCCTTGCAAAGGTTTACCCAAGAGAGACGCACCCACGCGTGCTTGTGTGCTGTGGACCAGGGAATCAGGGCGGCGACGGCCTGGTCGCCGCCAGGCATCTTTGTGAGTTTATGTTGCTTGGGAGACAATCGTATGAAGTGTCCGGAATGTTACTTAGAATGGATTCTACAGCCCAGTTCGGATACAGGCCAACACTGTTCATGCCCAAGGTTTTAGCCTTTCAACCTATAGCGTAACTATATGCTGAAGCACATACCAGCCCGGTGAAAAAAACATATACCAGGTACGCCTTCCACAACCTAGTATCTACTCTGCTTGTCTGTTTTTACTTGCATAAACAGCGCCTCCAAATACAATGCACCAACATGTCCATCTCAAGTCTCTCTTCCAACCCGGATGAAACCATCAATGAGCTCACGCATGCGCTAAACACATCCGACGTTATACTCGACGCGATCTTCGGCTTCTCCTTCGCCCCACCCGTGCGCGCGCCCTTTGACGCAGTCTTGCCTCTGCTCGCGGGATCCGGGCGTCCGATCGTTAGTGTGGACATCCCGAGCGGGTGGGACGTCGAGAAAGGCAAGATCTCGTTCAGCGTGAAGGGCGTGAAGGAAGGTGGGGAAGTAGAATTTGCGGGTTTGGAGCCGGACGTGCTAGTCAGCTTAACGGCCCCGAAGCTCGGAGCGATGGCGTTCAAGGAAAGACATTTTCTAGGTGGAAGATTCGTCAGCAGGTGCGCTTAAGCCGTCCGGCCGACTTGCCTGTGACATAATTTTTTGCTTTATAGGGCGCTTGAAAATAAGTACGAACTGAATCTTCCTGACTATCCCGGATACGAGCAGGTCGTCGAGCTGCCACAGAATGGGAGCCACCAGAAACTCTGAATATGAATTATGAGAGATACATTTGTCTGCCAACAATCCAGGAAAGTTCTGTAGCTGGTAAGACCAGAAATAGTTCCAAACCAAATGTCAGTCGTATTAGACTAGGGGCCTCAGGCTATCCAGACATTGTTTTGATTTCATTCAAGGAAACGTAATGTATTTTTATGCGAGGCAGAAGCCAACCGGGAGCCATCTCGGTGATGAGACTACGGCTTCCATTCCCTACGTTTTTCGGATGTGTTTTCCTTTCTATGTCTGGCAGGATTCAACGATTCAAGACTGTCTAAGGGCTTAAAAATTTAGAATTTAAAAATTGTAGTCGAATGTGACAAGAGCTTGATTAAAAATGGATGTCACGCGCTGATCCACGGCGCTTAGACGAACGGGTACTGTAAGTCTGTAACCACGGGATACGCGAACATGTACCTTACCCTTGATGTCCCAAATTGAAAATAGGGACGCGGCTGCTAGTAGTCGGAAATAACAGGCGAGGAGCTCTTGATTTTGTAACGTTAAATGTCAGACACGGATTTCCTTATGAGCTAGTTAACCGACACGACGTGTCGTGTTTGCTACTCTGAACGTCCACTAATAATCACTCATCCAGAAGGTTAATAATGCACTCTATTTCATTCGACAAGCAATAGAGTTCTTTTCGAATTGTTGGCGAGCGGGGCCGAGCACGAGCACGTCTATATATATGTATACTCCGAGTCCGCGGGCGCGGGTAACCTTTCTTCATCGCGCACGATGGGCAGCTACATTTACCTCGATGTCCTCCTTGGCTGTGTGGGCGTCTACATCGTCAAGCGATATGTTTCCTCGAGTGGAGAACACCTGCCCCTCCCGCCAGGTCCGAAGCCAAAGCCAGTCATAGGCAATCTGACCGACTTACCACCACCGGGCGAACTGGAGTGGTTGCATTGGGCAAAACATAAGGACCAGTATGGTGCGTGCAATTTTATTCGCAAATAATCGCAAGGCAGATTAGTCTGACACTCTTGAACAGGGCCTATAAGCTCGGTGTCGGTTATGGGACAGACATTAATCATTATCAACGACCTGCAAATCGCCACCGATCTTTTGGACAGGAAGTCGGCGATCTTCTCGGACAGACCTGTCTTCATCTTCGGCGGCATTATGTATGCGAGCCCAAGTTCTTCTCCCATTAACCTCTTCATTCATTCCTCATTCCTTTTCTTACCCGTAGGTGCGGATGGGAGAACGCACTTCCTATGCTCCGCTACGGCGAGCGTTTCCGCCAAATCCGCAAGACATTGCACCACACCATCGGCTCGAACTTTGCAATGCGCAAATACTACGACATCGAAGAGGTCGAGGTGCGCCGCTTTCTGCTAAAAGTGCTGCAGAAACCGGCATTGCTCTCGGAACACATCAGGGAGTGCGAAACGACCGATTTATTATGAGATCTATCAGTATATGTACTCATGGTTATCTTCAGCCTGACAGGAGCACTCATTCTCTCGATGTCCCATGGCTATCAGATTGAGCAGGAAAAAANCTGACCCGATGGTATCGCTGGCCGAAAACGCGCTAGCTGAGTTCTCCCTCGCAGTCCAGCCGGGTTCCTGGCTAGTCGATATCTTCCCTTTCCGTATGTATATTTTCAGTGACTGGTTTTTTNCCCGTCTAATCTCACTATTTTCTCAGTACGTTATCTGCCTGCCTGGGTGCCTTTCACGGGCTTTAAAAGAATTGCGGCGAGATGGTCACACACGGCCGACGAGCTCATTGAGAAGCCACACGCGTTCGCGAAGCAGCAGATGGCAGCGGGCGTCGCGCGTCCCTCATTGACGCAGGAATTATTCGACGAGCACAAGAACTTACCTACCCCGTCAGAGGAGTACATCATCAAGTGGTCTGCTGCTGCGATCTACGGCGGCGGCGCGGACACAACTGTTTCCGCGACCTACAGCTTCTTCCTCATGATGCTGCAGCACCCGGAGGCACAGCACAAGGCACAGACAGAGCTCGACGCAGTCATTGGTACTGACCGCCTCCCGACGTTCGCAGACCGCGAACGTCTTCCGTACGTCGACGCGCTCATCAAAGAGTCTCTTCGCTATACACCTGTCGTCCCTATGACTATCCCGCACGTCGGCATGGAAGAATGTGTGTACAACGACTACTCCATCCCGAAGGGCGCCCTCATCATGGCGAACACCTGGACGTTCAGCCACGACCCGAACACGTACCACGACCCTTACACCTTTAAACCCGAACGCTTCCTCGGCGTTGACGGGCGCGAACCTGAGCTCGACTCGCATAACATCTCCTTCGGATTCGGCCGCCGCATCTGCCCCGGTAAGGAGCTCGCAGACCACACGATGTTCCTCACCGCTGCCATGGCGCTTGCTGTTTTTGACATCTCGTCTCCGCTCGACGCATCCGGTCAGCCGATCACTCCGTCGGGCGCGTATGTCCCGGGTCTCATCACCAAGCCCGTCGACTACGCCGCTATGCTGACGCCACGGTCTAAGAAGGCGGAGGCGCTCATCCAGAGTATTTCATTTGATCATCCGTTTGAGAAGGGTGATTCGGAGGCCCTTGAGGGGCTTCACTGGGAGAAACAAGCAGCACCGTTTCCCGCGACGTACTAGTGATTAGGGGGCATCGGCAGAAGAATTCCTATGAGATACTATTTCTTGAAAAATGCAATGTAACTCTTCCCACCGATTCGTCTTGGTCTTCATTTTCATTTTAGTCCAATACGTACCCAATGCATGTCGGGAAACACCCAGGCTTTTGTTTTCTCTCTTATAATTAATAGGTATCAGACGCATACCTAATATTTGCCTTACATCGTGTACGCAGGTAACGGTGAATTTTTTCGAATTTAAACTTCCAGCTCGCTCTTCAGTTGCTTCTGGATCGATCTTCCTGGGTGGACCGTGGGAGACGTGTCTGCATTTTTCCTTACGCATATAGGCGATTCAGCGTCCTCCATTTCACCGGAGCGGAATAGAAGTCAAAGCAAACGTAAGGATTAGGTCTTGGTACTTGCACACATTGCACGAGTGTGGCTGTCTTTATACCGAATTAAAACTCGTGATTTGAGGCTTCATTAACACGCATTGAACACCAAAAAGTGCATTCCTTGCTGTAAACCTCTCGGTCTTCAGTATATACTCATTATTAATATTCATCTGCTCCGCATCACGTGAGACATTGACTTTAGTTCCTATCCACCCCCTGAATCTTCTTTGTTTCCGGGATCTGAAAGAGGCCAAAGCTTCTACGAATATTCGAAATGCTAGTGTCGTGTACGGCTACTTCACTCACAAGGTCATGGCTCTCTGAGAACAATATAAATTTCTGATTATATGACTACGCGTGGAATCTGAAGTGTTATAGTTTATAGAATAGGGAGCTTGAAGCGGCCAGGTTCGCTTTATTTATACTGATTTAAACTAGGGGAAGGATAAGGATTCACTTGTATATTACATCTTGTTATCAACAATTTCCGCCTGTCCGCATAATTCAGGGCAATGACTAAAATATTATTGTATACGACTACGACCCAGGAGCCCTCGGCCGCCGATAAGCCTTGTGATTACCGTCGACCAACTTCAGCAATATACTCTAAGTAGTTGATAACTAGTAACTGAATCAACGAAGCATACAAATGAGTAAAAACAAACGATAGATCGGCGAGCAGCGTGCGATATAATCGACAGCACTGACGTTTTTATTTTTATTTCTAGATTGCATGTGACGTCTTCCCTGAGAGTCCTTCTTCAAGGTCATTTTCAGACGGTGTTCGTCCATCGATCTAATAATGAAAAGGCAATAGCACGCGAGAACATGATAATCAGCAGACAGTCCTCTTAAGTGAAATAATATGCGTACGCTGATTCGTTCTTTCCCGTAACTATCACTGTCCTGTATGGTTTCAGTGTTGACCTTGATATTGACCATGCGGTGATCATTCTACAGGATATACGGTCAGCATCCCATGTATTTAGTCGTCAAATTTCGATACTAACACTGCGAGGGGGTGGGGCCCCCCTTAGCCTCGACAAAGAAAAGCTGTTCATGCCGACCTCCGACGAGGCATCTGCCACTCCAGAACGTATGTTTTCTCTCGAGTTGAGACTAAAGAAACATCATGTCAGGAAGAACGCAGAAGTAGAAAACAAACGGACGGACGTTGCGAAGAGCGAGTTCATGTATACTATTCGTATACATAGTCAATACCTCTCTATCGAAATGGCAAGTATAATAAATGCGGCTCACAGCGACTGAGACTCAGGTAGAACAAAATATAGATCAACGTAGTCGGGTAGACGATACCTGTCACTAGCGACGCGATGGCACATATAGCCGTGATGAGACCCGTGTTGACCGTGAACGCAATAAGACGCGAAATCATCGTATCGCTAGCCTTGAATCCTGTACGGCTGCTATGGAGAAGATACACGAGGGCGGCTGCGACAACAATGTCCGAAGCGGCAGTGAGGACGTTGATAATGCGCGTGATCGTGAAGATCGTCTCAAGGTCCGCAAACGTCTGGAAATGGTACGCTTTGCCGTAGTACACAACTGTCGACAAGAACTGCCCTGAGACTAACAGCGCAACGATGCCTGTCATGTATATGTTGCGCTTGCTCACTATATTCTTAGGATTGATAGTCAGCAACCGAAAATAATTGTTAGCAAATCATACGTACGTCTCCATATTCTCATCAAGAAGATAATCTGCACTCCTGTGCAAATGAATGCGGTAAGGATGATAGAGTTCAACAGTGCGCTGAAAGACGATCAAGTTAAATAAATAGCGTGAATCTGTCTTTCTAGAATGCACCTTTCTACATGTACGAGGTACGCTGAATTCCCGTACTCGGTAACCAAGTAAGTATAATTGGCTTTTATAACCAAGGCCTGATGTGCTGTATCGAGAGCATAGACGACAAACACGTGAATCTTAAGCCATGTCTCGTCTTTGGTGTATTTCTGCAATGTCCATGACTTGAGGCAATGAGCATCTATGGAAATTAGAAATGTGACGCACAGTGAAGTAGTAATACATCTGGACCGTGCCAGCACCCCATAAACTAGTATTAAATATAGTCACTCAGGATAAACGCAGCGATCGACACACATACCACATAGTTAAGCTGATGCGTACACATAAGATTACTCGAGCCATGCTGAAAGGGGAATGATTAGAACCTACATAGACGCCAAGTATAACATTCCCAACTGTGAAAGCCAGCTATGTCAATAAAAATGCAATCCTGTCGGGACGGAGAATACGCACAGTAGTGTCGTGACCCATGATTACCAGTTGTCTTGTACGATCCTACTCAACAGGCCGAGGGATGCGAGCAGCGAGAAAACAAACAGACGTCCGAAAGCAGTGGAACCACCGTGAACGCAACGACAATTGAGAATTGACAAGAGGTATGGGAATCTGGGGAAATAGATGAGTAATTGGCGATTTGAAGCCCAAAGCTTTTAAATATGGACGCGTTCGGCTACAAAATTAGGGGTTGGAAACCATGCATTTTACAGATGTTCCATACAGAATGCAACGTCCAGATTCCAGGCCGATACACGACAGGGTCAGAAATATGATGACCACAGTGCATTTTTCGGTCAGAAGAAATAAATAGGCAACGGAATTGATTCAACCGCATCGTTTAATATTTAAATTCTGTAAAAGAGACGGTCTACTCCAAATCTCTCTTCGACACCAATTAGGCATGGTGAATCTTGAGATAGGTTTTCGTTTTCGGTGAAGTAATCAAAAATTAACAGCTCACAGCCACTACATTTTCAGAATATTTGCTTGAACATTCTGAGGGATTTGGTCACAAATAAACTCCTTTGGAGAGATGTGTGACATTGTGACATTAGCCACTGAAGTGACACTATCTTCATTGTCATTGTTACTGCTGCTCCCTCCACCACTCTTGTTATCCAGCAAGGACTCTTCAATTTTGGGCTTTGGAAGATGAATAGGATGCTTCTCTGTCCATTTACTTTGTGGTAAGTGGTCAATCTCTTTCCAAAGTTTTGCCTTTGCCTCCCATGAAGCAACTGCAGCTATATGCTGCTGCTTCATCTCTTCCCATCATGTGTTCAAGGCAGCAGCAGCAATGGCCTTTTTCTCCTTGTCCTTCTTACACTCTGCTGACTCCTTCACTTTCCTCTTCCTCTCCTCCTTTCTCTTCACCAACCAGTCTTTTACAGCAACATCTGTGACAACTCTCCAAGCCTGAGGATTTGTGTTGGGAGCTCAAGCCCAAATGTTGATTTTTTTGATGTAACTTCACTCAGCTTCATTTGCCCTTCTGTGATGACACATGGATTGAAAGGCACAAAGCCTGTGACTTCAAAGGCAGGTTTGTTCATTTTTTCAACAAATGATGATAGGAAGACATTCCCAAAACCAATGCAAAGTCCTCTTTCATTACTCCTCACATTGTACATTGCTTAAACTTGTTCACTGCAGCTGCACACTTGACCTTTGCATCTCCAAAGCTGACTACATCAAGACCTTGCAAAGCATGTGTACTGTTAAGCCAAAGGCTATAACAGTGACAAGGTAACGAGTGATGAGTAAGCAGGGGGCTGGTTTAGGGCCTAAGAGGATTGACTGAGTACTGATAAGGCTGAGAGGCACACTGGTGGACTAGGTGACAAGGTGTTTGGCTGTGAGAATGAAGAGCTCAAGCTTGGGGCTTAGGGCTCTGAGTACGTGCCTTATATACTACTAGTACATAGGGGTAGAAAGAGACAGAATGTGATGGAAAGGATGACTGAGTGAAGGATGAGCATCAGTCAGCATGGAAGGGTGTGGAACTTGGTGGAACAAGTGATCATGTGATACAGGGGTTACTGTTGAAGTAAGCAGGTGATGAGATAAGATAGATAGATAAACGAAGTGATGTGATGAGATGAAGTAAGGAAATTGTAACATGTACAATGTGGTGGGTATGCAAGTATGCTGATATTGTTGTGCATAGTGTAATCTAAGAGCTCAAGAGGATAATGTAAATTATGGCCATTGAGAAGCAGACAATGTTCCTCACTGGCAGTCTGCACTTTTGTTTCTGAGTCCAAAAGTGTTGTCATCCATTCAACTGCAATTTTGCCATCAGTCCATCCCTTTTTTGATGCTGTAAAACTGTGCAAGGTAAATTTATCATTGAACTGATTGAGCTCAAATGTATGCTGACCTCACTTTTGCCACATTATTTTTTGTCCACCTTGTCAAAACCTTATTTTCTCAGTTTGCATTTCCTTGCTTATGTTGCTTCTTCTTTCCTGTGCATCCTACATTATTCATAGGAGGAGAACCACTCTTGTCCATTGCAAGAATGTTGTGGGGCTTGATTCCCCTATCAATGATATGCCTTTTAACAAGTGAAAACCAGTGATTCACAGCTGTTGGGTTCAATGCTTGAGCCTGTTGCTGGTCCTGCAGCTTCCTATGGTATGTTTTCAAGTTGGTCTGATGTTGTACCAGGAATTTTGATGCCCATTGTATTCCAGCATGCTCAAAGTTGAGGCCTAGGCAACCCTCAAGCATACCATTTGTAAAGCAGGAAATCATTGTGGGTGTAAATGTGCAGTTCCTATCAGCTGAAATAGCTATATAGTTGACAAGCTTGGCCTCCTCTGCAGCAGTGAGCTTTTACTTGGAAGCATTGAATTCTGTAATAGAGCATTTTCCTTTGACATGACCTGAGAGGGTGGATCTTGGCACTCCAAGTTCTTCAGAAATGGACCAAAGGCTCCTACAATCCTCTCTTGGCTTTGCCTGCTCTGTTGTAAATGCTTTGACTGCTCCCTGCATCTTCTTATCCTTCTCTGACATCTTCCTCTTCCTCTTCCTTGCTTCAGAGAGGGCTAATTTTGTCATGGAAAGGAGCAAAGACAGAATAGCAAGCATAAGCAAGCAGCTGTGTCACTATGCAGACTATGTGTACCAAGTTTTATTTTTCTATGACACCTCACAGCACACAAATTTACAGTAAGCTTGCTACATGAATTTTTTGGTTGTGAGAGGTTGTGTGGTTGATGAGGAAAAGTCAAGTGACCGAAGGAGGTGTAAAAGGGATATTGACCACACATTTTAATATTTGAGGAAGTCATAGTTACAATTACAATTACAGTGGACGCGAAGACGAAAGAAGGAAAAAAGAAAGCAAGTCTATTTGCACCCGATCACTCGTATTTGTTTCAAAGCATGTGTTTCAAACTGTAAGTATAACTTACTAACGCAAAGAAACGTCGCTAAATGTCCATCTCGGCAATTTCTTCAATATCAGTTCGGTGTGATTTACATAACCAGGACCTCGGAGATGCAAAAGGAAAATCTGACATCTCCTTTTCTTGTCACTCATGTCTATTTTCATGTTAATAGATGTTGTAAGATTTACCATAAGTTTTTGAATAGAAATTCAAGGATAAAAAGCACCCTTTCTGGACGTTCCTATTGATTCTTTATTTACTGTATTACTTCCTTGACAATAAGGGCCTGCTGTGCTGTGGGCAAAATTAAAACTCAGTGACTTTTGCCGGTTCGCTGGCAAAACGGCGAGGCAAAAGGTTCCGCCAGGGTGGCAAAATGGCAAAAAAAAAATCAAAGACATGTACCGGAGATTTTTATCAAGTTTTTCGGTTTAAATTTCGGGATCGAGAGGCAGAGCTTGGGAATATTACATAATACATTTTCTAAATGACTTATGTATTATGTGATCCGAAGTTATGTCTATATAAGGTAGTTACAAAGAGTAAATCATTATGAGCACTGAATTCCAATGTAATGATGCATTAATGGATGCTATATATTATGAGACGTTTAGTAATTAAATTTGGATTTTGCCATTTTGCCAGCCCTATTTTTCTTGAGACNTTTTGCCATGCCAGCAATATTAATTAATATTAATTGCCATGGCAAAAATAGCGACGGCAAGACTGGCAGCACTAGTGGGAAAATACGAAATGGCGCATGCTAGCTATGTTTAACACTTTCCCACCCGCCAAAAATTGGTCTAAGAGAAACACATACTTCTTTTTGTTCGTCTAAATAGATGAGCCGAGTGTGTCGTAAATGATTAATATTAATATTGCCGAGCTAGGAGACCAATTACTTATTATGGTACAGATAGATATAAAGAAAGTAAATTCAGGAATTTTCAGCAGAAACTATTTAGGATTTTGTACGTATTGTCCGACTCCCCCTTTAAGTACTGACATCAATTTTACAGAAGAACCGTTTTTTTTCTAGTACGATAGACGGAACCCGTTCCGTCTACCTAATGCGCGTCGACAATTCATTTTGATGGCCATGTGCACAGGGTACACCTGATGCGTGACGGCGTGTATGGAACGACATATCAGTTATCATAGCATGGAGGCACGGAGACGTCGGAGAGACAACACACCGAACAGTTACATAATGCTTAGTCATCAACGGCCGATCTCATAGATTACTGCATTGCGAACTTCATCTTCATCCTCTTCATCTCCATCCTTCCAACATCTCTTCATCAGTCCCGACGACGACAACGACATCACGAACGAACCTGCTGCACATTATTTCTTTCTTCTGACCTGCTTCACTAGCAGATGCCTCATCTCCGACCTCAGCTCTGGCCTATTTAGAGCGTCGTTGCTAGTGCTACCCACCCTTTCTGACAGACCACGCGCTGGCCTCTTTGCTCTGCTAATACCTCGAACTTTGCTGATTTTTACTCGCTTGACACCATTTCTTCTACTTTTATTACTCGAGGGAGCTTGACTGGTCTCTTTGAACACACCTCATTTCGACATGTTCCGCCGCAAGAAATCAACTGCTGATGCTGCGCGCGGGCAAGTGAATATAAACATATCCTTGCCCATGCAGATGACAGCGCAGGCGCCGTCGTCACTTGCAACTCCCCTACTCTATGAACGTTTTGCGNAAAAAAGCGACAATTGACTTGGATCTTGATGGAAAAGGCGCATTTAAGCGGACAAACACGCCATACACGCGCTCGTCGCAACATATTGGCAACGACGGGCCTAGTACGAGGCTCAGAAGTGCAACATTGGATGGCGCTGTGATGACAAAGAATGGCTATGGGGATGGCTACGAACGCACAAGTTCCGCACCGGTGAGTGGGTGTCGCCGCGTAGATACGTTTGGAACTGCAAAATTAAAAGAAGTGGTTTGACTTGACTCGTTTTTTGCCTCGTGTAGAATGTACCTCCAGTGCCTTCTCCGCCTCAAAAACAAGGCCTCGCCAGGAATGGGTTGGGCGAAAGGGAAGGCAGGAAAACAAGAAGTGGGTGGACAGGTGGACATATTCAGACCGATGATGCGTCGAGAGGTGCACCTCCGACCGCGACACGGGAATTGCCGGACGGCTCTCCAAGGCTGGGAAAAAAGGTCTCGCGAGAGAACATACACATACACATAGATGCGACAACACGCGAGGCAGTAACGCAGAATGACTTTTCTGCGCCGATGCAGCCTTTGCCCTCCAGGAGCCTGGTCATCCCTTCCATCCCTATATCATCATTGGCAACAGTCACTCCTTCTACTCCTCAGCCGCGATCTGCGGCATTCTCCCCCGATGCGACCAACACGTCGCCGTCATCTCCTGCGGCAGATGAGTCTGGTCGTCTGTTCAGCAAAGGTCCAAGCTTAGGCAATTCCCTTGAGTCGCGTCGCATGCAGCGTAAACCCAAGTACTCGCCTCTCGCAGCGTTTGGGCCCGAGTCTCCTACGTCTCCAATTCCGAAGGTGTCCGCAAAAACAGCACATGCGCGAAGCGTTACTGTCGCTTCTATCAAGACAGAGGAATCAATTCAAGTGCGTTTCCGCATTTATTTGACTTCAAATCTATTTGTATTGAAAGTGGGAAATCTCAGGACGCGGTTGATATTAGATCTGCGTCCGCTTTAGGAGGATCGGCGGCAGGATCGCCGCTCGTACAGCCGGACTCTTCTCACGACATCTTCAGTTCAGACGTACGCGAGTCTTTACAAGTGAGTGTGTAAATAAACTAATAATAAGAATTATCCCTATTGACTTATATTATGTTTTTCTTTTCCTTTCCCTGGTAGCCGTTAAAGACTGCTTCAGTCGAGCTACGAGTTGGTCTCAATGAAGATGAGGCGATATTTTACTCTCCACTCTTCGCATCCGCTTTCGGCGGTGATGCCGACAGTAACAATGACAAAAATGCCGCTGTAATTCCCTCGGGTAGTATTTCTGCCTCTTCGGATTCAGGAAGGGAAGATGATCCATATGGTATAAAAGCGAAAGCAAAGAATGATTTCACTGCACGTGCANCCCCCAACGCCTCCCACTCCTCCGCTTCGTCCTGCTCAGCCTACGATAAATTCAATCGCGAGAAGTACGGTGGAAAAGACGGCGCCTGAGCTTGACACTGCCGCCCGGACTCGGCGGAGAATGGATAGCGAGACGAACCGCGGGCGACAAGAACGTGTATGGGAGCAGAAGCAGGAGCAACAGGAAAGATCTCAGTCGCGCGCACGGACTATATCTGCTTCGAGCGTAGGCAGCGATTCACGGCGAACGGCGTATGAGGAGCAAATGCCAGAGCTCCCTGCCGAGTACGTGCAACGTACACGAGAATGGGATGGTTTGTATGGCATGGACATGGACATGGAGAACCCTCGAACACCACGACTACATAACGAGATCCCGACTCCGCCTACCTCTGTGTACGGTCACAGCGTTAGCTCGAGGGCCACCGTGCGAGTGACGAACGCCAGCGCTCATGATGTTGAAAGAGACTTCAGTCACGAACTGACATCGGCGGATAGTGATGCCAACATACAAACACATCGCGCTGATACTCGGCGCGAACACATGGTTAGCTCAGGAAAACGCATGGATATGAACGCCGCAAATGACAATGGGCATTCGCCGAGCGACTACTCATTAATTGCTGACGTCATGACCAGTAACGGGAGCGCTTCTAGTTCAGACAGATTCAAGCCAACCATAAATACGTCGAGCCTCAATATCGACCACGCTCCGCTTTCTCCTCCTCAGTCTCCACCTCAGCCTCAGGCCTCAATTCTTAAGCCACAACGGCCTCGTAATAAATTGCGTTCACGAAGCAAGTCCAAAGCGCGTCGGCCAGGGACGAATGACAGTGCCCACAGCTACGTTCCGCCCTCCTCAGCATCGTCTTCTGATGCTGGTCCGCAGCGCTCACATTCCGCGCAGTCTTTACTCATGAATCCTGTCGCACATAAAGTAGCGAAGTCTCATGTTGCAGAAACACCCATGTCGGAGCTTTCTACAGATGTAGGTATGGCTGTGTCTTCGGAGATGTTGGTTGATGCCGATCCTTTCGCGAAGGACGATATCGTGCGTACACCGTCGTCCACAGTCAATTCCAACAGTTCCATCACATCCATTCCCCCACCGTTTGCGCACCCTCAGGGGTCCGCGTCGCCCTCGCCATCCAGCCCTGATGACTACATCTCGTCGCGTATACGCAGGCGCGGCGAACGGCTGGACAAGCGGCCGCAAGAAGTCATGGATGCGCTTGCGCGTGTAGGGAAGAGCGTCACTGAGACCGAGGTTCCTGTTTCTGATGCTGAAATACCGGAATCTATGCAAGAAGCAGAAACTGAACCGGAGCCCGAACACGTCCCTGAACCAGAACCGACCTTCTATCCACTTGATCGCCACTTGATGGATCCGTCACTCTTTGGCGCTCTATTACCGTACTTAGCGTTCCATGAATGGTGTGTGTTGATTGCAGTCAACGATGCGCTCCGCC
Organism: Phellinidium pouzarii; assembly: GCA_004802695.1. Lineage (NCBI taxonomy): Eukaryota > Fungi > Basidiomycota > Agaricomycetes > Hymenochaetales > Hymenochaetaceae > Phellinidium > Phellinidium pouzarii. The sequence continues at coordinate 57,989 of SGPK01000091.1, forward strand.
GAGCAGTGGAGCATCGTCGCGAGCTACGTGAAATTGTATTAGAACATTTTCTTAATACTGTAGGATACTCATGTTGGCCGTCGGGCGTGAAGGAGCCGATCATGCTTACGTTCAGGGTAAGTGTGCTGCAATTTAATATAACATTGTTACTTAACTTCTTGATACTTATTCGCTCAAACCAGGATCTTAACTCTTACATGCGCGCCGTATCTGTCCCGTCTCATCAATATGCTGTATCTGCAAAGGCGTGGCTTGACATAAGACACCAACAGCAGCAGCAACGATCTGAAAATGCCACCTTATCAATGCAATTGAAGTCAGCAACAATACNAAAAAAGCTTGCTTGCGTCATCTTGTCGCGCATACACGCGTGTCGTTCTCCGTCTTCGTGCGCAAGCTGAAATCATGGAGGAGGCTGGTATCAATGAGCCTATCTATCAATTCACGCCGCCGCACTCCAGCACATCCATCAACGCAAAGGCGTACGCAAAGTCAATCCGAGCCCGTTCGGCGTCGCGTTCGCGCACCGCCAGCCGTCCACCCTCTCCGATGTCAACCGCGTCGCATTCTGCGTTCTCTCGGTCGCATAGTGGACACGGGCGCGAGCTCAGCTCCCAATTGCAGCCGCCACGCTTCCGCTCTCCGCTGTTTCGTGTAGGGCACGCGCCGTGCCTACGCGTATTTGTCCCAAGTGCGGAGGGCACCTGGCTAGCAGATCATAGCGTCATCGAGTGCGAGAACGAACTGAAGCGGGCGGGAGTTGTCCCGCTCCTTCGCGCCGGTGACATCGTCTGGGATGCAGCGGTAGGCGATGAGGGAAATGTTGGACGGATGGTGTGGGACGGGAATTACTTGATTGTAGGTTATAGCATTACCACTTCTATCTCTGTATGTTCTAGCGTTAATTGGCATACGTTTTATTTAAGGATCTGGATTATACGTTTTCTCGGACGGGCGAACTACCCCAGTATCTCCATACACTGTCATTTCCCCCTTCATACTTCCACCGTGTGATCCGAACATCAGGTAATCCCGTCTGCTACATTGATATTTCGCCTTGGGGCGAGGAAATTGCGGCCAACTTGCAGCTACTGCAAGATCGCGTGAAAACTGAAACGTGCGCACTTATCTATGTTGCGCTGCGAACCATCATGCTAACACGATCACTTTTAAATCTGCCTTAAATAATAGTCCACAAGGTGGGCATCATACAGTAGTGCGATGGATTCACCGCTCCAGGTTCAGCATCTGGCCGAATCCTTATAGCAATGCGCACATCCCGATACCTGATTCTAGTCTCACCGTCAATCCTGGCTGGTATGGTACAATTATTGTCGAGACGGAAGGCACGAACGAGGGTCTCGTAGACCTGCAGGATCGCTGCAAGACAGGGTTTCCTCCGCGTGCAGGCGCTGACAAAAACAAAAACAAGACTCACGGCAGAGCTTTCAGTTTACTCAGGGAGAGGAGGTACGCAAGCTTTGGTTGTATTGGCTATGTTATCTGATCTTTTCTCGTTCTTCATTTATACAGCCGGCCAGGAGAAATATGGCTGCGAGCTGTACGCGAAAAGGAACGCTTGATGTAAATTAACTGTCTTGTTCTTATGGATGTTGACATCGACTTCGACATCACTGGGGCTCATTAAACTGCGCGGTGGCCCGTTGCCGGATACTCTGAATAAGCAGAATATGCCATTTTCCAGCCAGTCGATTTATTTTCTAACTCCTTATCGGTTATAAGACGTTTTTAGTCTTATAGTGACTTTAGTTCTTATCTCTGTGTTACCTGTTGTGCTGCTCCTTTGTACTACTGGACTTGACTCTAATTGTTGTAGAATTACGTTAGTACGAGAATGTTGTTTTCATGATAAATTCACAGACAATGCTTGAATTATTTTCAGAGGGGAAGTTGTTAAAACTTTTCCGCTTGAAGTTGTAAGTCAGTGGTCATACATGCTAGAGTATCTTCGCATTTCGACGTCTCGATGTCTTGAAAAACGTTCGTGGGGAGATGGATTATGATTCGAAACGGGCGGCGACTTTCTCTGCTTTCTTCCTGATAGGAGACAAGTTTGAAGAAGAAAAGGCCCGAGTTGACCTTGTGTACTTCAAGTCCATGGACGTTTCACAGTTCCAGCATCGTCCGAGTTCGAAGTGACCAGACAGACTCTACGATCGGTGACTATGTACGGGAAGACNAAAAAGTCGACAATGAAGAGCGAGAGGTTACGCGGACAACTTGAACCCACATTTGCTAGAGCCCACCCGATGACATTCACCGCTCTGCAAAGTCGTTTAAGAGTATCCGAGGAGTCGCAGCAGATCGCAGCAGCACAACAACGTCAAGTCAGAAAATATATGTTATGTATATTCAGAATTCCTCAAAATTTGAATCTGAAAACGCCGCGAGCCGCGAGAATCTCCTACTGCCTGTGGCCACAATTCATAAAATTCGAGTTTTAGTTATGTCAACTTTGTCAAGAATCAGAGTGGGCAAATTAGCAGATTGTTCCATGTGCACTGAGCAATCTAGACAAGACAAGTGGAGGGAAATAAATAATGACAAGAGCAGGACAGCATCGGATTTTGCAAACGGGAAGAGCAGAGATGCCACTGGCAGTAGTCAGGACTCAAGAGATCGTGTCTTGTGTTGAGGTTTCAATTATGTCCTTGTCTATCGTCCTCAGCTGCTCGTCAAGTTGGCGACTTGTGCGTGCTGTCCAGTTTCGATTTGGTCTTTTTCCGCCTCGGCTATCATGCTCTAGACATAAGTCGTTAGTGGACTGACTACCTCTCGATACTTCAGCAAGACATGCAATCAGCTCAAGGAGGTTCAATTCTTAAATACTTTCTTTCGAATTTACTCGAAGTATGCAGCCCAAGGAGGCGACTGGGTATCTATTGACTTCAAATTCGATTATTTTCTTCATTGCTGATTGATCTATAGGGATCTTTTATATTGCGTGTAATGAGTACTCATTACCTTGAGTGCATATCAATCATACATTTCAACTTGCTCAGAGCACCATCCATTCCCGGTTCCCGATACGGCCAACTATACTGCAGTGGAGAAACGCCTGATAGCGCATCGAAATGAGTTCAATGCGAGTGGTATGGGCTATTTCTATGTTCAGAATACCTACAGTTTATAATGATTAATAATTATTTCTTAAAGATCTTCCATTTTACTAACTGGAATACATATAGCCTTTTACAATTGGAATAGAGATTGTGTCTTCGCCGCTCGCCCTTCTGACGTATATCGGTGAGAAGATGTATTCATGGTCCATCAGGAAAATTTTCAATGTCTATATAGCACTAGATAGTTTGCATAGTTCCATAGTTGCCTTCGTTAGTCCCCTTTTAGTGAGACTATATAGTTGCATGCCAGAACTATACAGTACTATACAGTACTATATACTATATAGGGTACAACTATACAGTCTAATATAGTTTCCATAGTTTCAATTGGAAATTCTAAAACTATTAATCATGCATATATGCACATCCTACACTATATATGTTTCATCATCAAGTAATCAAGCAACTACACAATACAGAATATGTACTTATGTACATAGTATTGCTTGTCATATCCAAGTTATTGCATATCTAATAAGAGGTGTGGGAAGATACCGCCACTCCATTTTCGAGTTTTGGTCAGTGGGCAGGTTTTCGCTTTTTGGCTATTACTTGGATTATTTTACATTCCTATGGTGCAATTGAATTTATTGTGTCCATATACCTAAAATCAGTGCAATTACTCATGAATTCCATGCATATATGCAGCAGTAGGATCACCTCTTTCCCAAGATGTAATGCACTATACTAGTTCCCTGCATTACTATAGAAACTATGTGGTCTATATAGACCATATAGACTCATTAGGTTCTATAGGTGTTGGTGGGGACTATGGAGTACTATGGAGTACTATACAAATTCATCACTTCTAGTATAGTAAATGTTTTTCCTGATGTCCAGCGCGAGGAAGTTGCTGCACTCGACCTCACGTGCTATGGACTTGTCGACCCGAAACAGATGCACCCCGTTGATGGCATTATATGGACGGGTCCCGATGGTCCAAATACGTCCTCTGCAGAGACCTGGCCGCTCGAGCGCATCACCGCGCACCTGCGTGCTGTATACGTAGGAAACATCGCATACGAGTTCATGTACTCACCCTTCAAGACCGAGCGCCTCTGGTTCTCCCATGTCCTAGAATCTGTCACCGCTGCACCTCGCAACGTCAGACGTCTGGAGGAGAAGCGCAGAATGTGGGCGCTCATGGTGCGAAGCAAAGTGTTCGACCAGTACCTACAGCTTAAATTCCCTAACCTCAAGCGTTACAGGCTGGAAGGCGGAGAATCAATACTCCCTGCGCTCGACACATTGTTTTCGGTTGCGTCTAGAGCAGGCATCGAGCACATTGTACTTGCCATGCCGCACAGAGGTCGGCTTAACCTCCTTACTGATCTGCTTCAACTATCTCCCTCCTCACTTTTTCATAAAATCAAAGGCGGGAGTGAGATCCTAGAGGAGCTTGACTACTCTGGGGATGTCGTTAGCCACCTGGGTATGTCCTTCGAGTATGCATATCTTATCTAACCAAGTCAATGAGAATAAACATGTTATTTAGTTGCCAATCCGACGTTGCAATATGGCACCCCCGCTCGCCCGCTCAAGGTCTCTCTCCTTCCGAATCCGTCACATCTAGGTAAACTTTTTCTCAATCTCGTCACACAGAGGCTGTTGACCCCGTTTCCCTCTGTAAAATGCGTGCTAAGCAGTTCGCACTTATAAAGGAGGCCGATCTGGAATGCAAGCTTGGCGACAAGGTCATGTGCGTACAACTCTATGGCGATGCGAGCTGCACAGGCCAGGGCGTTGTTATGGAATCTTTGGGATTGAGTCTGTATACCTTTCGTTGCTTCGTGTATCGTCTGAAGATTTATTTTAAAACCTGTAGGTAACCTGCCCCATTTTACCAGCGGATGAAGCGTTCATTTGGTTGTTAAGTCAGTGTTCTCGCGATTTTATGCCTACTTCTCGTCTCGTCCTGACGCTTGTTTGATCTAAGCAACAAGTATGCAGATAGCTATAACTCGCGAGATAGCTTAATCCTACAGATGTTTCTCGTGCATACGGCTTTCCAGTATCGTAATGCGTTTCGTAAGGTAGATCTATAACTTATGTTTTCCCATTAAACAGTTTTCCTAAGCCGTCCCTATTGCAGGATATCGTCGTCGACCTTCTCGTGTACAGTCGATGGTATGTATCGCATCCAGATACGAATACGGTGCGCAGCAGATTGACACACGTTTCTAATCTTTAGGGGCCACAACGAACTCGATGAATCAGCTTTTACACAACCTCTCATGTATCAGAACATACGCACAAGGAAGAGCGTTCCGGTGTTATACGAAGATAAGCTTCTGGTATGCAAATCCGAGTCATTCTTGACTATTTCTTCTTTTTATCATTATTATGATATCGTTGACTAATTTGTCTTCCAGAACGAGGAAGTTATCACACAGGAGGACATCGTCAATCTGCGCAGCTCCTACAAAGCACATCTGGACTCAGAACTTGCGAAGTCTGATTCTGTCATGCCTGTCCTGAAAGCGCTAAGTGGGAAGTGAGAAGGAATGGTGGTCCCAAACAGCGTTGATGCTATATGCGACTTTGAGACTGGATTTCTGCTCGAGACATTGAAAGACGTTGGAAGGGCGAGTACAGAGGTCCCTGATGGATTTGTGAGCTTCCGTGTTTTGTCGAAGTCACGATGTTTGGCGAGCTTTTAAGTAAACGTTGTTGGCATCTATTTGAAGGAACTCCACTCGCGCCTGAAACGAAATATCAATTCTAGGCTGAAAAGCATAACCACGGGGTCAGGTATCGATTGGGCAACTGCAGAG
>SGPK01000092.1:0-63481 GCA_004802695.1 Phellinidium pouzarii
ATGATTGGCTGACCCGCTCGACATTCGTCATTAAGGGAGCCGAGAAGCCCGGCACACGGCCCGTCCAGCCCCGTCCTTCCGGTCCCGCCCGGCTGATAAATCAAAGTAAATAGCAAATAGCCCTTGTTATTCCGTAGTACTAGTACTAGTTATAGACATAAAAAATAAGAATCAATATTAATATTAATATTAATCTCTACTGGCAAGTCGCGTCGATCCACGACTTCATGACTTGCCCCATCTCTTGCATCCCCTTCTCCGACGTCCACCGCGCAGCGGTCTGAGGGCGGATAAGCAGCCGCTTGTTCCACTGCCATGCGAGCACCATCTTCGCCGGCGTCGGGCAGCGCACGCTGACAGAGACCTGCTCGATCAACAACCGCTTCGCCGCGTTCGACGGGACTGCAGGAGAGAACGCCGTAAGCAGTCCCAGCTTCTCGATGTCGCCAACAGACGACGACATGAGCAACGGAATCATGTACGACGTTGGATCGTATATCTTGCTGTAAGCCTGGCACATGAGCTCACGCTGCATATAGGCAGGCAGATCCGACTACTGTATCATCAGCATTGGCGGCCCGTAATGAAACTCGGACAAGACTAACATCACTGGAATGCCATAGGTCCTGGCACATCCTGGCAACAACGTCCCAGAACACCGCGGCACTAGTGTCGCGTTCGACTTCGCCCGTCGTCTTGTTGTATTTGACGGCCTCGCGAACGGTAGCCATATCAATCATGAGCGGGAATCCCTCCGCGCTAAAAGGAGGGGAGCCCTTGACTGAATCATGTCTGGCGTAGTCCTTCAGTTTGTACCGCTGCAAGAAAAGAAAGAAAAAAAAAAACAGGCCACATTAAACATCCTCGAGCAGAAAAACAAGTATTAGAAGGAAAACGAATGTACCTGATCGACAACGTTCCACGCGCTAATGATGTGTGTTGCATTCTCGAATGTCTCTATCGTCTGTTTGCGCTCCTCCTCAGTTCCGCCCTGCGTGAACTTGAGCACCCATTCGACCTCGGCGACGGCCATCAGTGCGGTAATTGCCTGAGTGACGGTGACCTTGTGCGCCCGACACGCATTCCTGAACTTGGCCGACTCCTCAGCCGTAAGCCAAATGTCGCAGGCACGCGCATCGTACTTGGGCTCCGCATCCACGACTGGCGTGGGACGGAAGAAAAGCACCTAATGGAAAACTCGCGTGAGATATGACGGCATGCATGCTGAGGCGATAGAAGACGAGGAAAAAAGAAAAAAANGAAAACGAACAGGACCTGCTGGTGGCGCAGTCTCGGGCGCAGCTTCTGACTTCTGTTCAACCTCGACCTCGGTAGTAGTCGAAGGCGCATCAGCCTGGGAATCCATCGGCTCATCGTGCGATTTAGGCGCTAGCTTGGGAAACAACGTGGACATGGGCAATCCTGATGCGATCGCTGCTGCCACCACGCCCGGGGGCGTCAGCTTGGCTGTCTCGCTACCCCACTTGATATTCAGGCTCGGTACAGCGGGCGGGTCCTGAACCATATACTCGTTCAAGTACGTGAAAAGCAACTCGGAAAGCTGGAGAGTTCCGCGGACATCAGAGGACCAATGCGCCGAATTCATCCTATTACGGAAGATATGCAATCAGCAATTTTGTTTTTCAAGTTCAATCCATAAGAATACATCGAAACGAACATAATCTGCCATTTCCCGTCTTCGACATCAGGGGCAATGTGAAGCTCGTAGTTATAGTGTCCTTCGGCAGCCGGCCACCAGTTGTTCTTCATCGCGATGTCCCGTTCACGGATGGACATCTTATCCTTGTGCCAGTGGATGGTCTCTTCAGCCCATTTCTGAGCCGTTTTCGCGTCCGCTGGGACAGTGTACTCCAAGTACAAAGAATACTCTGGGTTTTTGGTGTCCTTTGTCTTGTAGGCAACGACGGGCGCAATCTTCCGCAGGCGGATCCAGGCGGCCTCGAGGGGTCTCCGGAGAGCCTCTGCAGAAACGGCGTGCGGGAACGCGACGACATAGCCGCCTGTCAGAGATCCAAAGCCGGGCGTCTTGGACCTGCGGAGGAACAGGGGAAATTCGGAGGAGCGCTAGTCAGAGTCGTAAAGACAAAAGAAAAGACCGAGGAGGTACACTTACGACATGACAGCGACAAGCTGCTCAACACCGAAGGTCTTGCGCGTCCAGGTCTTGCCGCCATCAGGAGAAGAAAAGTTGTAGTCGGACTGCATGTTTGCAGAGAAGTATGGATGCAGGCCATCTTTATATGTCTGGTAATGAGCGATGTGCGTTGTGCATGCATTGTAAGTATTTCACAAGAGAGAGAGAGAGAGAGATCAGAATTCTGATAAACTCTCACTCGGCAACGGCTACCGTGGAGCCAAGATTTGAACCAGAGGTCGGATTGATATTGAAGACCCTCAGGCAATAAGCAGAGGTCAACAAGGTATTCCTGGTGTCTTCTTCAGCTTCAGATGGACGATTGAATCCGCGTTCTTTCATCCACATCTACTAGTCTAATCTGTCGATCCCTTGTTCATCAAGTTATTTTATTTTATTACTTTCACTTTCACTCCCTGCTGGGAAGATTGATACCTTTTTTTTACATCGGTTGGAGAGCGCGCATCCGTCTGATCGGCCATTGAGAGGCGAGGAAAGTTTTCACTTTTTTTTCCATGAAGACGAAGGAAGACGAAGCCAGGGATGCCAGTCGCTGCTTTCGGCTGTTGCTTTATGGCCTGCCTGCTTCTGCTCGCATTCGTGTCTTGTGGCCTTCAGGGTAACTCTCCTCCCTACGATCATATTCTCCTCCCTATTTATCTCGCCCCCCCNGCACCCATCTGCTCTTCCGCCCTCTCCCCCAACATGTCTACCACTAGCCTGGTCGGCCCTCTCGTCATCGGAACAGTCGTCAATGCCTTTGTGTTCGGTATCTGTGTCTTGCAGTACATCGACTACTTTTCATCTGGCTACAAGGACGACTGGAAACTACTGTGCGTTTCTTTTCATCCTTGTCGCGTATCACTTCTTATCTGTTTTATCTCACAGTACCCTGCTCGTATGGGTCCTTGCCATAGACATATTCCAGTCGGGCGCCACTGTTGCCATTCTATGGCACTATGTAGTCGAGAATTTCGCAAACGTGGCTTCTCTCGCCGACTCTCCCTGGATGTATGCGTCCCTACCCATCTTCAGCACTCTGTACGTTCTGTTTTCTCGTCCCACTTGTCTGACGTTCTTCAAGAAATAATCGTCTTCATGAACCTAGTGCCGCTGTCCCAATCCAGCATTTCATGGCATGGCGCATCATGCGCTTTTCAAAATCTTACTGGTTATTTGTATACATCTCCGTGCTCTCGCTGGGTCAAGGAGCTCTTGCCTGCGCATCCGCTACGATGGGTCTCCTCTCGCCCAGCATAGCATCGCATGTCAAGATTATCCCTGTGGCTGACGGTTGGTTGGCCATGTCGGTAGCCTGCGATACAAGTATCACGTACGGATTTCCATTATGAAGCGCATAGCAGTATTTTGTTAGATAACGTCTTTCATTATAGTGTCCTCTTGCTGTTTTACCTCAACAAAAGCCGTACCGGATTTAAAAGTGATTTTTATTTTTTGATAGTTATCATTGCAGACTGACTCTTATGCAATATTTCTCTTAGGGACCGATTCGATTATCTTCAGACTTTGCCGTATCACTGTGGAGGCTGCTTTACCAGTGTCTCTCCTTTGCGTATGTTGTCTCACAAGTTTTTTTCCCGTAAAAATAAGCATAACAACTCAATGACGAAATGACTTTAGATCCTTGACTTGGTCTTCCTTGTCAGTTTGCACCCTCTTTTTCACGCTTGGTGCCGAGATTGACTTGGCATTTTTTCTTTTTTCCCACCATCAGACCACTAATCCGTTCAATAATCTTCACTTCATGTGCGCCATGCCGGTTGGCCGGTTATATACGTGCGTCTTGTCTCCATTTGTTTACTCGACTCTATGGTGAAGTGCTGAGACATCGTCTATTTTCTAGTAACACCCTTCTGACTGTACGCCGGCTTTTGTTACACTCGCCATGACTACGTATTGACGTATGATTATCTTGTTTTTCTTCACAGACGCTTAACGCGCGTGAAGGTCTCCGAAAGACGATGGAGAGCAGCGTGCACAACAGCATCCAACTTGGGGTGAGTTCGCAAAAATAAATTCAGCGTGCCCCGCGTGATCTGCAGGGACACTCACACGTATCTATCCGCATAGTCGCGCAATCTGCACAGTCGAATCGCCCCTGGCAACCGGACGACGGAGGTTCACATCAACGTGGAGCAGGACGTGCAGCTCGACCAGATGAAGGGCGTGCACGAGCTTGCGTCGTCCGGTGGATCCGGCGAGGAGACATTCTATACCGAAACGACGCCTTCCTCCGAGAGGAAGTCTAACTTCGCATAGTGCGGAGGTAGTGGCGGTGGCAATATAAAAAAAANCCCATAATCTTGTGTAAATGGATATGTTAGATAGCAGGTCTGGCCGTGGTCAGTAATAATGACAACTCCACCTTCGTTTTTGCTCTGTGTTGCTCACATGATTTTGTCTTGGGAGTTCATTACGCTACTTTCTTGGAAGTCATAGGAATTAAATAGAATTAAATAAAAATGGCAAAAAGCTTCCCGTGAAATATAATGCCTTTTTTTNCCCAATAGAGTACAAAGTGCCTGATGTACAAATTAAAAAAAAAGATAGGCGCTAGAATTAGAATACAGGTAAAATTAAACTTTTTAATAACAGTACGTCTATTCGAGTTTAACCTAGCCTTCTCTCCCTCGCCGCGTTTCCTCCACTGTGTTTAAGGTCGACTTCCTCCGGTGCTTCAAATGAAATAGCCCAGAGCACAGAAGGAGCATCAAGCCGGTTCTCAGACTTTTCACTACTCGGCGCTGCCAATTGACCTTGAGTCGCATTCAGCCGCAGGGAACCAGCCACAGTGAAAACTTTGTTGACTTCTTTTCCCCAATCTGGAGGTCAAACGGATGATCAATTCTCCTGCCTTTCAAAAATTCTTAGTATCGACACCGGCCAGGTCGGGAATTTGCATAGCTACTTTGTTCTCTGTTCGTGACGTAGAAGATTATTTACATCATCCGCCGCTTTTTTGCAGTCCGCGAGTAGTGCGCAAGCACCCACTCTTTGTCTGCCTCCTTTTGCTCGATCGTTCCCTGTCGAATTTCGTAAGCTAACAAGAAAATTAAAGGAAGTCATTAGCTAAACTGATATAACGATTTCTAAAAAAGCACATACGCTTCATTTCAAATCTAGGGCCAACTTCCGCCAAATGCACCTCTTTGTGAGATGTCTTGACAAAAACGTGGTGCCTAAATACAATATTGGATAGCGTTAATCGCTAGCACACTCATATACATCGTTCGCTTCTAGGAACTTACCTAAATGAAATGAAATCGTTCTCATTCGCGAATGTCATAACACGCTTGCTGTCTTCTTTTGGCACAGGGAACAGGAACTTCAGCATGTCGCGCACGCGATCACCTAGTTTAGAGCTGAAGTTCTCAAATATGAGGTGCGGATACTGTTCCGATACTGTGGAGGACTTATATGACGCGATGTCATGCCGTAAGGATACGTTATGCAAGGAAATGTATAGTGTCGGTCCGTAGGGGAAGTGAGAAATTATCATCGCGTCTGTGGAACAGTGAACCAAAGTCTTAGATGGCTAACAATGAAAGGCTATCATCAATTTAGCTTACCTGGAGTCCCACGGTGCTCGTGCAGCACGATAAGGTCAGTGATTTCGTTGGCGCGACATGCTTCAGCGAGATCCTTCACAACATAATTTCCGCGATTTATGCGGTGGGAGTTGGGAAATACAAGACGTATCTCCTTCGCGAACTGCAACAGCCGCGAGCTTGGGTCGCGCGATGTCGTGATCAGAATCTTAGGATCAAGGATTCCTGCACGAGCATATTCGCTGTCTATGTGCGTAGTTGGGTCTATTGCACAGTATCGTCATGTATAACAAAAAGCTCAGCAGACGTTGCGTATCGCACGGAGCGTCAGAACACACCACCCTGAGCTTCGTCAAAAGCAAAGTCCTTTCCTAAATCTTTCGCTTCTTTCCTGAGTTCAGTCGGAAGCTGCTTGCCACTCGCCAATGCGTCGCGCAACTGGCGTTTCCTCTCGTACGTCTGACGCTCCTGAGCTTCGAGAGACTTTGCATAGATGTATTGCCTACGTTCACGAGTTTGTCGTCGAAGCTGAAATGAGGTTCATTAGTTCGTGATATCTCAAGTCCATTAATAATAACTAACCATTGCGGTCGTTATAGAACGGTGAAGATTAGACTGGAGAGGGCGTGTTATATGAAGTTTTCGAACTGATCAAAAAATAATTGGCATCCTAAATACAGCAGCAGCCCTAATTAGGCAGAGCGAATCATTTTATTTGAATATTTCGTAAGGGATAAAAGGATTTTCTACGAGTACAATACATTAAAGGCGTGCATATGAATCGAAACAGACCACAGCGTCTTTGGCGGGTATTTGACAAGCAAATATAGGCTTAGAGTAAACTCTGATCAATTCAAGAATGTGAAACAGGGTGAAGGAAAAGGCCAGAACGTCAACGGCCTCGCGAGATTCAGAAAGAATTTGGAATTATACGGCGGTGATCATTGTAGAAGTCCCCAAGGATAGAGGCATTTATTTCTTCTGTTCCTCTGCATAAGGATTCACGCTGTAAACCTTAATCACTGGGGGACTCTTTGTCAGGTCCGCGGTGACAATGACCTACAGAGTCATCAGCTTAGATACAGTGATTGGCAGAGTAAAATAATTGCTTACAGGCACTTCCATCAACTCGCGAATGTCCTGGATTTTGTGTCCGGAAGGCGTCATCCTCAGTCCCTCAAATCCTGGCCTAGCCTTGGCCTGTGATAGCAACCGTTGCTTGGATGTCTCCTTCTTCTTGTCTTCACCACGCTGCGTCCTCCCCAGCACGATCTCGTCATCCGCATCGTCTTCGTCGAATAGAGCAGACTCGTCATGAACAGAGAGGGACGAGACCTCCATCTTCATAGCATGCTGCTCGGCGGTCTGCTTGACCTTCTTCAGATGTTCATCATCGCTGTTCTCAGCAAGCCATGTAATAACGTCGCGTTTCGACCAGTAGATCTGCAAAGTATGGCTGTGCTCATCGTAGACATGGTTCTAATAGATATAAAAATAAGTCTAGTTTAGCCACCAAAGCAAAAAGAGAATGCAAAAAGGCACTTGCATCGATGGGCATCTGATCGACGTGGACACGCTTTTCAATGCCAAACTCGGGCACAAGTACATCAAAGGCCGCGTCAAGAACACCAACTACAACGGCCGGACGAATGACAGGCCCGTAACGCTGCGTGAGATCGGAGATGAGAACACATAGATAAAGATGCGTCGACTGCTCTTGAGCCAGCTTAGCAGACTCCTTCTTACTGAGAGCATGACAAATCATGATAAGTATAAATAATGTACAAAATAAGCTGATATACTTACATGTTGCATTGCTGGGCAACCTTGGCGACAGAATCACGGTCCATTGCAAACTTCGGTTCGGTACCAAGTGCGCTCGAAACTATCGATTCGAGCTGACGGTGAACGATGACGTCCGCATAACGGCGAATCGGAGAAGTGAAATGCGTATACAACGGCGTATTAAGCGCATAGTGGCCGTACTTTGCAATATCCAGCATGCCAGCACAAAAATACTTTGCGGTATGCATCGCCTTATAAGCGATGATCTGCAGCAGCTTGCAAGCAGTCGGATCATTAATGGCATCAAAGGACTTCATAAAGGCACCGGCAGACGACGTGTCAAATGTATATCCAAGGCGCGTTGCCCGCTCCTTGAAAACATTGAGACGACGCTCAATAGGCTCTTCGTGACGACGTAAGAGAGCTTGTTCAGGTAAATTATGGGCAATTTCTTGAGCTACAGCGGTATTAGTGAGCAGCATGAACTAAAACAAGTGATCAGTATGCTTTGTATTTCAGATGTATGTCAACATACCTCTTCAATAAGTTTGTGCGAGTCAGTCCTTTCATAGGGTGCAGTATCAATAGGGAGACCATGTTCGTCGAGAGTAAACGATAAATGAAGGGACTCGATGCCGAGGAATCCGCTTTGGTATCGTTTGGCGCGCAATTTCTGCGCAAGCATATTCAGAATTTTTACGTCATGCTCGACGTCTACAGCATCGAATTCTGTCGTCGCTAGTACAACACCGAGTGGTTTGCCATCGAGCACATTCTGAGCATTAGTGTATGTAAGACGTGCGCAAGACCTAGGTTATGTGTAAACATTCTTTTCCTCAAGATTAACCATGATAATGATGTACTTAATAACAGTCTTTTCGAAGCGCTTCTTCGCTACTTTTCCATCTTCGGTCATTGTGAAGGTAGCTGTAAACGCCAGGCGCTCTTCCCCAGGAACGAGACTGCATATCTGCTCGCTAAGCGCTGGAGGTAGCATGGGCACTGCACGTTGGACAAGATATACACTGGTCGCCCTCTTGCGCGCATCTCTATCAAGAGCCGTGTTCGGCTTTACGAAGTGAGCAACATCAGCTATGTGTACAGAGACGTCATAGGTGCCGTCTTCGTTCTCCACGAGCGACAGTGCGTCATCGTAATCCTTTGCAGTGTCGGGGTCAATAGTGAAGACACGGTCCTGACGCATATCTTTGCGAGCTTCATACTCCCTCTCTGGAATACTGGAAAATAGAATCTAGTACCTTTAGCCTGATATTATAGTGAAGAATGCACTCACGTCCAAGGCGTAGGGGGAAGGCATTTTAGGACGTTGTCCGTAAATTCTTCTGTCGGGAAGTTGCAATCTTTCAGCAACGCGCTCGTCTCGACCTCGATGTCCCCAATTGGACCGAGCTCTTCGACAAGGGTACCAAAGGGGTGGAGAGAGCTAATGGGCTAAACATTGCATTAGTAAGTAAGTAAACACATAAACTTTCGAAGAAATTGACTCTTACGTGGCGCTTTATACATGCAACAAATAGTTTGTCGGCATATGCATCTGAGTTTTGGACGAAGTCTGGGGGGGNCCTGCTCGGTCGGTATCGCAATGAGAGGCACACGCTTGTCCGTAGGTTTGAACCAGACAATCTTCGGTCGCTCTATCGGACCGCGCTTCTGTTCTTCAGCACGATCACCCTCGCGTTCACGACGTTCAGCTTCTTGCTTCTCCTTCGTCGCAGCAGATGACGGACGCAGTAGACCCAAAGTTCCAGAGAAAAGTTGTCCAGGCATACGCTCTACGACAGCGACGACATGACCGGCGAACTGAGGCTTAATCTCATCGGTGACTCTAGAAAAAGGAAGGCAATTAAGAAAATGATTTCTTAACGTTCAAGATGGTGCTTACTCTTCGTCCTCGAATAGCATAAGACCCTGGCCTTCGACCTCAACGTCATCCTTCTTTTTGTCGTTCTTGCGTCCAGCAACCGACTTCGGGTCGTATGCCGCATTCTCCTCCTTCTTGCGCTTTTTCTCCTCCTTCTCCTTTTTAGTACCCCAGACTTCATCGACGTCAAGGAGTTCAATTGCAACGATATCGCCTTCAAGCGCACGATTCCTGTCCTTAGACCCGCAGATATAGATATCGGCGTCGAGAACTTCAGTAGCGACATATGCATCAGACCGATTACGCTTATTGACACGCAAAATACCAACGACAAGCTTGCCCGCCGCGAGAAGAGGGGGTAGAGACGCCTGCGGAAGATATGGAGCAAACAGCGATTTCCGCTGAGGTTGACTGTTTTGTTGCTGGAGCGCCATCTGGAACTGTTGTTGCTGTTGCTGAAGCAGATTGAGCCCACCAAGACCCATCATATTCGCTGCCATAACATTGGGCAACATGTTCGGGAAGCTAAATGACGGTAGTTTCTGATGATGGCCACCAGCCGCAGCACGAAATTGCTGCAGGCTTTGCAACTGGGCTTGAGCCTGAGCGAGGTCCGTCAGACCCGGATTCGCATTGATGGGACCTACGCCACCGTCTAGACATAAAATAGCACTGTTATTACGATACACGTCTTTAAAATGTGAACCTGCTCACTCATACGCCAACTAGAATCTGCACGGGAAGCCTGGCGTGAATGCGCTACCATTGCAGGCGGAGGAGTAAATCCCTCATCATAACCCTCTTGCGTATACGAGTTGGGATTACTTATTGATGCGTTCATTCCGCCGGTCTTGTTCAAAACGTTGACGCTGTGACGCCGGCCATGACCTCTTGGAATACCTTGCGGCGTGTCCAGACCCAAGGATGAGATCGGCGTGCTAAACTGTCCCATTGTAGAGAAAGCGGCTCCCATTGCGCCTGGGAGAGTGCTCTGCACACGGCGATGAGCACCCACCCTCCCTGGGAAGCTTGAGCCCATGACCTGATTAGAAGCTAATTGCTGCTGGTATAACGCTGCCTGTTGCTGCTGTAAAACTTCGATTTGATTCTGAAGCGCCATCTGAATGTGATAAATCAGCATTAGCGTGTACTGTGCTAAACCATGATCACATACCTGTTCAGCCATAATGCCAGTAATCTCACCACCACTGCTGGCAGTCCTTCTGTGTTCCTGTGGAGGTACCAAACTTTCTTGTTGCGGTTGTTGTTGAAAATGTTGCTGCTGCTGTTGCTGAGGGAACTGGAAATTGGCATCTTCTTCGCTAATGGCAGAACCGACAGTCGGTGGGTTTACTCCACGTCTCCTGGCACCGAACGTGAAGGTCGGGGCAAGTTGAGGTCTGCCAGAGGGTCCTAACACCTCCGCCTGATCCTGACGTGCAAGAGCTGCGAAACGGGGAGCAGTGAAGCTCTGCGATTGCGAGCGCGCCTGGTGTCCCGGACTGAAGGGGGGNCGCATCCGGTATCTCGTCTCCATAAGGCCCGGAACGGTCTTCCAAGTCCTCAGTCATGGAGCCTAGATTAGGCGAGTACGGATTATAGCTGTTTATTAGGGGAGCAGATGGCGCTCCAAGCGATGCAGATTTCCTGTGTCTGGGTGCAACGTCAGAAGCATTAAGGCCAGGGTATGCAACAGCGCCTGGTTGGAAAACGGGTGCATTTGGAGGCAAAGTGGAGGCAATCTTAGGCACATTATCACTTAAATCAGGCGAGTTTAGAGGCGCCATGCTTTTCAAGTCAGAAATCATACGCTGTAAGTTCTCAAGGGCATCCCCGGGATTTTCGTCTGGCGAGCCGGAAGGCTTTGCAGCCGCCTGTAGAGCGTTAGCGGCTGCGCCTTGTTGGCGGCCATTTTGACCATTGCTATTGCCTCCCCGCTTGCCGCCACGACCATTTCCCTCTCTCAGATTAGCAGACTTCTTAGAACCATCACCAGGATTGCTCTTCGGAGTTGGGTCGCCTCTCTTGGGCTTGTTACTACCGCGAGACAGTGGTCGCGACTCCTTTGTCGATGATGTGGGACCCGAGCGTTTACCACCACGGCCACTAGACACAGACCTGGAAGAAGCCGGCGCAGGTGCGGAAGTGCCGTTCTCGGGCACTGGTTGCGTTGTCGTAGTGACTTCGTCGGTCATATCGAGTCGTGAAGGAACGTCGATTTAGGATTTCGCACGTTTTCGTGTTTTTTTTTTCGAATTTTAATGCTTTAAATGTTTCCGGGAATGCTCAGAGAACTGGAACGAAAGGTTAAATTAAGCAAGCAATGATGAAAGTGCGCAACACGAGGCGCGCGGAGGAGAGCGAATGTTCACCTGAGAGTTGGAAATTGAGGAGATTATCTGGACGGCTTGCCCTGCGGGGCGAGTGAGAGAGAAGGGGCAGGGATGCCTGTGTAGGCGTGTAAGCTCTGCTTATCGTTGAAGGGAGTGGACGAAGGCAGGAGTTGAAGTACTCTGCAATGCAAGACGACTGATACAGTTGTATCCTCCGTGCGCGTTCCCACGGTCGCTTTTAGTCCCGTAGCCTCCCTCTTCCTTATGTATTACACTCGGAAAGAAAGAGAGTAAAATATTCCCCCTTCAATACATAATATATGCGAGAGGAAAGTGCATTCTAGGTAAAATAATCGGACACATTCCATCTATTCTGCACGTAGTGAGGGAGTGAAGATATGCGGACCGCCCGCAGCATGCCTTCATTGGGACAGGCACAACTTATGTTACTTATGCACGCAGCTTGTCAATGATGGCCTCCGTGTATTCTGTGGTCGACGCCTTGCCTCCCAAGTCGCCAGTGATAAACTTGCCTTCAGCTATGGTCTAAAGAAAGAAGTGGCAGTCAGCGTCGAGCACTCATGTATCTGTCAACCAGCCGCCACTCACCGTGAGTGCAGCCTTCTCAATCTTTTCAGCATGTTCGAACAGCTCCATGTGTCTAGCGCATAATTTCAGCACTATCCGAACGTATAAAGGCTCCAACAACAGTCTCAACAACTGCTCACCTCAACATCATGAGCGAAGAAAGAAGGAGGGCCGTGGGGTTGGCCAACCCCATGCCTGCAAATTCGATTCGTTAGAATTTAATCCGTCTAGGCCATCTAGGAACCAGCCAGACCATACCTGCGATATCTGGAGCAGAGCCATGTACAGCTTCAAAAATGGAGGCATCCTATAGTGCTAGTTGAGTTTCCAGTCATAAAATGCATAAGGTTGGATTCTAACTCGGCCTATGTTACCCGACGGGGTTAACCCAAGCCCGCCAATGAGACCGGCGCACATATCAGAAAGGATGTCCCCATAGAGATTGGGCATAACCATAACACGGTCTGCGAAAGGGCGAGGATTCTGAGTGATCTATATATATAATTAGAATTTTACTATAAAATGCTTCACACTACGTCGTTTGACTTACCTGGAGGCATGCACGGTCCAAAAGGTCTTCATCATAAGAAATGTCGGGGAATTCTTTTGCCACCTGACGGCAAGCCGACAAAAACATACCATCGGACATTTTCCTGGTTGAGAAAAGTTATCAATAAAGCTACAAAGCAGATCACACTTATGCATGTCAACGAACATAATATTAGCTTTATGCACGGCAGTAACCCTGTTCCTGCCGTTTTGGCGAGCGTAGTGGAATGCGTAGCGTGCGACACGCTCAGACGCGTCCCAAGTGATGAGTTTGATGGACTGGACGACACCATCAACAATCTGCCCCATGAAGTTACGCAATTAACACATCATCATCAATCATCATCACTTATGAGACTTGCCTCGTGTTCAATTCCTGAATATTCTCCTTCAGTGTTTTCACGGATGAGAACGGTATTGACATCATCATAGGGTGTCTTGAAACCCTTGATGGAGATGCAAGGACGAACGTTGGCGAAAAGGTTGAACGTTCGGCGTAGAGTCAAGTTTAGAGATACATGACCCTTTCCAACTACAGAACTGATTTGTTAGCGTAAGACCCACATGGTATAAATCAAATGTTACGGACTTGGCGTAGCGAGAGGACCTGGTCAACGCGTCAAAAAATTTGACAAGGAGTTAGATTGAAAAGGCGCACCCTTCAACGCAACAGTGTTCTTCTTCACAGATGCGATGGCAGCATCTGGAATTATAGTCTTGCCACCTTTCAATATAGGCGTGACGCTGACTTCCTCCCAGTCAATAGGCACCTGTGTCTACGGTCAACGCTCCCGCCTGCGCAGTCAAGAATATAAAACCCGCACGTTCGCCGCCGAGTAGATATTTTTAATAGATTTGCTGATCTCTGGGCCGATTCCTAAGCAAGATTTGAAATAAATTACGTTGGAAAATGCGACGAAGGCAGGCGCACGTACCGTCACCGGGAATCAGTGTAACAATGTACTTTCCCTAAAATACAGGGAAGAATGAGCAAGCCTTCCAAGCTTCATATTATAAACGCTAACGTTGTCTCCTTTCTGGCCTGCAAACGCAGCAGTCGGTGAAGACGCAGACGCGTATGAACGGTATGCCTATCGTTTCGACGCGTTCAGCTTTCGTGCATCATGATTTAAGAAAACGCAGCAGACCTGGAGAGAGCTCCTATAGACAGTACCACGCGCAACACCAACAAGAGACCTAGAGGCAAACATTCTAAGAGAGGGTGACCACTGTGCAGCCCAGCCGCAAAGTAAGTAGTTGAGCGAAGAGTGTTAAAAAAAAAGTGTAGCCCGACCAACTCCGTATTCGGGCGTCAAAAGAGTGACATCAGCTCTGACTTTTCTGAATCTTCATCTTTATATTTATTATATAAGATATAAGATAAGATCTGACTCCTGCCTTGTCCATATAATTAAAATCCAGCAAAATATTACTCGTGTATTGGATACACAGAATTCATACAAATATTAAAAACCTCAAGAAAACAGAAAAACAATGGGGGGAAAATACATGTGTCCTTTATCCACTCAGGAGGTCGCTGAGCTGCTTCTGATACTGCTCCAAATTCCTTTCCTCGTCCTCGTCCACAGCGTCCTGTGCATGCTGAAATACGTTATTAGCAACTGGCTGGGCTCGCCATATGTATGATATATCACTCACAGGTAGTTCGTCTTTGACTGCCCTAGCGGCACCCAATTTGCCATCCGTGATTTCGTACAGCACCTTCTCAACCTCAGCATTAGCTTCCTCCTCCAGTTCCTCGTCGTCATCCATTTCCATCACATCATCCAGCATCTCTTCCAGGATCCCAGCCTACTCAAAATAATGAATATAATGACGCAACATTATAAAAGCTTGAATTGACCTTCATCATCTCCATGCTCATCTCGCGCATAGACTGGCTGATTTGTGGAAGCTTGATCAGAGAGTTCGACAATTTCATGATCTCGGTCGATTTTTGGAGCGTGCCAGTAACCTTGACCATCGCTAACGAAATCGGTTAACATCTCATGATCGCATACTCCCAGAAGACTCACATAGTTGGTGCGCGAGCTGTATGTTGATAGACCCAAGCCGTGCCTTGCTCACAGACAGACGGTCCTTCTGCTTATTGCTCCGAACAAGCTCCTTTGTCAACATCCTTGCATTATCGACTCTCCCCTTCGCTGCTAGCTGCTTCACCTGACCTTGCGCCTTCTTTCTAGCCATGTCAAGCTGCGGATGCATAGGTGAGCACAAAGTCGTTTTCTGAACATAAATGAAAGCTAACCTGCCTCATCTCCCTGTCAAGTTGACGCTCCTCCATCCGTATCTTGCTCTGCCATGCTCTAATCTTCTCTTCTGGTGTAAGGCCATAGATTAACCGATTAAGTGACTGCATGAGTCCTAATCATCAACGCGCCTGCAAGACGATGAATTTGGTTCAGTGCCACACCATTGCCGTTTTTGGCAACGGGCTCATTTACAAGTTTCTAGCAGTAGTATAGTATATTACTGAGAACAAAGCCATGAAAGCCAAGATAGAGTATTGGTGACATAAATATTGACCAAGAAAGCAGAAAGAAACATAAAAAGATCATTACCATTTTCTATGAACAACAAGCAGAGCAGGTAATGTCTAATAAATTCTATGAAGAGCGCGCTTACTAGTAGCGACCTTCAAGACACACCTCTCATCGTCAAGTTGACGATCAGAGGTGTGTCGGGGAACGTCAAGTCTTCTAAGTCGGCAGCGTACTAGTAGAAATAATGGAGTGATTCCACTATCAGTCATCTTTTTTTNACATGCTTACGGGGGTAGGCACATCGGCGCCTGTTACACGTTCAACGGGCGCATCTAGGTAATCAAAAGCTTCGCTCTCCACAATTTGGGCACAGATCTCGCTACCGACACCAAAAGCAGGAAATCCTCCTTCGACAATGATTAAACTGCAGAAAAAGCCGCTGGAATCAATATTTTTGCGACGCATCCTTGCAGGATTACACTGACCGATTGGTTTTCTTGACAGACGCCTTAATGCTGTCAATGTCAAGTGGACGAATACTGCGAAGATTGATGACCTCCGCCTTGATACCCTCCTTAGCGAGTTCCTGTGCGGCTTCAAGAGAGTGCGTAACCATCTTACTGTGCGCGACAATTGTGACGTCGCTTCCCTCAAGCTCGACTTTGGCTTTGCCAATGGGAAGAAGGAAGTTGTCTGACATCACTTCCTGCGATACCGGAAAGGTCACGCCGTACATCATCTCGTTTTCGAGGAACACGACAGGGTTAGGATCGCGAATTGCGGCCTTGTCATGAAAGAAAAGATCAACACAAGCTAGGTTTCGTGAAAATCAGGACGCTTACCTTCAATAAACCCTTGCAGTCCTCTGCTGACCACGGACTCACGACCGTAAGGCCGGGAATCTGACCGTACCATGACGCGTAGTCTTGCGAGTGCTGGGCACCGACACCAGCGGCTGCACCATTTGGACCACGAAAAACGACAGGACAAGGAACATCGCCACTTACGGCCTGTGCGAGGCTTGTAAGTTGTTCATAGTCTCTAACATACTTATATCTCCAAGTTGTGAGTTTATGACATTCAACTTCGCCATGCAAACCATCGACCAGATTGTAAACTCTGCTAGCAAGACGTCGTACTACATGTCTGGTGGCACCGACAGTAACACTAGCGAAGCTAATTTCCGTGATGGGTGTATCAATCACTCGCCTTCCTAACAGGTTTTAAATTTATGGTTTTATTTGACGGAACAAAAATTGTAAATTTTACCTTGTACGCACCGTTGTAGCGAGCGATCTCCTTACCCATAATGAAGACGCTTTCGTCCCGGAGCATCTCCTCCATGGCAGTATTAAGCGCATCACGAACGGACATCTATCGAGGGGGTGAGTTGTCAATTACCTACAAGTGAGCCTTGGCTGCAGCCTGTTGCTCGCTATGGGCTGCATATATCCCGCGCATGAGAGCTAGTCGACGTGTAGTAAGAGAGAGTGAGCAGAGCAGAATAAGGACGTCGGAAGGAGTGCAGCAAACAAACTCTGGCTTGACACCATGACGCTCTTTCGATAATTTATTTCGAATTTTGATTGTTTTTCGTCGCATTAATTGTGCGATTTCCTCTTTCGGATGCCAATATTCTGCTCCATTGGTCCTCAACGAGAATACCAGAGTCCGAGTCCCTGCGATTTATTTCTACCAGGTAAAGTTATTTTTTCTGGGNTTTTTTTTTGATTTTTAGAACTCAGGTTCTTTACCATTTAGTTCACAAATGGGAATGACACATCGACAAGGACATGGACGACACGCTTCACTGTGAGCTCCAGCCATTCTTATTCAATTTCTGGTATAATTAACAACAACAATGTCGTTACGCCTAATAGATTTCCTCCCCCACAAACGAGATAGAGTTACCGGAGAACTCACAACAGCTAAATGGTGACGCGACTCCTTGGGGGATTGGGCAACTTAAAGCCAAGTCGGTTGCTTCATCTTCTCTACCCCAAAGCGACGGAAGCGGTGTCGCACACACGACTATCATTTCCTCGCCGGTGTCGACGTTTGTAGGCACAGAACCTCCGCACAGACACACAACGGCATCAGGAGCAGATTCAGAAGCCGATTCTGAGGGGTGTGCTTCTGAGGGCCATGATTCTGACAGACGTAAGGGTCATAACGAAAACGGCGACAGTACCGGTGGCGAGAGCGATAGCGATGATACGCAACCTGCGGCGACAAATACACGCCCCCGCGAATGTCCCTGAGGCGAAGTCTGCAGCGGCTCGAGCCTCTAACATGGCTCATATGCACGGCTCGGACCCAGGTTCAGCCGCTACTCATACTACTAGTAGTTCTGGTTCGTCTCACCCCGCTAGGACTAGTTCCCATTCACCTGTCTCTACCTCTGGTAGTGACTCTGCGTCTACCCGTGGCTCTGGTTCTGGCTCTAGGTCTGGACATTCGTCATCAACCAAAATGGATGACAAGGACTGCCCAAGCCAGTGCGGCTATACGGCAGGGAATGGTGCTGGTCTCTCGACTTCTAAAATGTTTTCCGTATTTATGATTCCTGCGCTTTCTGCCCTGGCGGCAGCCGTTCTATAATCTATGCATCTGTGCTGTGCTACCATGCGGACGTCCTCTTACTTTATTTAAAGGCTTTCTTAAGTCCTCATAGAGCCGACTTCTACGTCTCTTTGATAAAAAAATAGACATCTCTGGCTTTATTGAAACTATAACCTTCAGTACCTCGAACATGTGGTTTTGAACTCGAATTTGGCAAAAAGAAAGAAAGAAAATTACATTAAAGCCATACTATACACTAATAATTAATTGCTAACGTAGCCTCAATGACATGTCGCACCCACGCGAAAAGATCGAGGGTTGTATCATCCCGCGTGCCGTACGTCAACAGCGTCGACGACTGCATGCTCATTGATGGGGGCGAATACTGACGTGGGTGGACAAGCGGATGGGCGGGGCCGCGAGGACGCAGGCGAATAAGCTGATGTACATGACAGTCTAACGTAAAGTCGGCCGAGCACCTGATACGGAAATTGCTACGCAAAAAAGTCAGTCTATCAAATTTCAAAGTAGAAGGCGTCAAGGACGAATATTAACTCCTATACGCACAGAACACAGCCTTCCCAGCGCCCGACTGCACGACACATCATCTCGTCGACAAACCACGTACCGCTAAGGGATTGACAAGCTTCAACACCGAATTCGCAAATGCGGCCAAGGAGATTACGTTCGGTCTCGTCTGCAAGAAGCTGCGTAAGCTGCGGTATAGAAACGACCGCGATTGTTGCGTGTGGGAGATGTGCCGTGAGCGACGAAGGAGATGCAAAAGTGAAACGAATGCTGTGTCTTGAGTAAGTTTCCAGAAGCAATCCAAGTGGTCAGCACCGTCGTCCGGACATATTTGTTGCTCGACGACAAACCTTTCGTCAATTCTCAACATCGCCTCGCCACACACTTTTTCTTTCCCTTCTGTCAGTTCATCCACTACAACCTTGCCCGTCTCGCCCACCCCTTCGAATCGCAGAACTACCCTTACCCCTGCGGTTCGCAGCTTCTTCACCGCGCGGCTAAGCTCATCGCGCACGCGCGTGAGGAAGACATTGTACTGCAGCAGGTCAATAATCGGCGTCAGAATCTGTGGCATTTGTGTACGGAACTGCGCCAGTGATGTGTACTGAGTCGCGTTGGTCGAGCCACGACTGGGGACGATTCCAAGGCGCACCGACTTGGCGTGCGCATGCTGCCGGAGAAGAAAAACGGGGAGAGCAGAAGCAATGAGGTCGCAAAGTGCATAGCCTGCTGTATCAGATGAGGAGCCCGTAGTGTTGCTAGAGGTGATGAGGCTCTCATCTATCTAGAGAATTAAAAGCGTTAATACAGCTGCTGGAGCTCAATAAGACATGATGACCTACTAGTTCAAAGCGAAGCTCGACATTGTGTGCAGCGTCGATGACAATCAACCGCTCCGATACACGTGCCGATGCTGTCGGAAGGTTGCTTGCTTCCTTGATGAGCTCTTCGAAAATCTCTTTCTCAACAACCTCCTTTTGTGCGTCTTTGATTGCGCTATGAAGCGTGTCTCCGGAACACGTTTCGACATGGCTATGACATGTGGAAGCAACGCCGAATAAGTCCTTCCTCGTCAACGTTACGCGCAGCCGCGTTCGGTCGCGATGCGGAAATACTAATGGCTCGTCAGTGGAGGATGGCATGGCATGGAATGCCAAGTGCACGATGGCAGTTCTCCGGAAGAGCGGAGGAGCTAAGAAGTCGGGTATTTAAGTATGTGAGTTTCCCCTAGCCAATATAATAGAACTTACATTGTTCGAGCCCATAGGATACCAGGAAGTCTCTGCTTGTCTTGTCTGCTCCCTTGCCTGTCGAAGCGCCAAGTGGCAGAGGTGCTGGGATGAGTCCCCAGTTCGTTCGTCGTATGCGAAGGGCATCGGCCCAAAAGAGTTCAGAGCGAGATGTGCTACGCTCAATTCCCACAGCAGCTATGTGTAGCACGTCCGATGCCTTGCGCAGGGCGTCGTCTTTTCCGCCCGTGACAAGCTGTGCATTGAAGGCTTGGACGGACAAGGTAGGTGGAAGGGGCGTTACGGTCGAAGCCGTTAAAAGGCCCNGGGGGGAGAGTTGGGTGCAAAGGTGCTGCGGGAACAGCGGAGAGAGATAGCAGGCCCGGCGCGCCCGTAGGGGAAAGGACAGGAGCGGATGCGGACAACAGGAGGGACAGAAGGTCGCGCGCATGCGACATTTCACCTAATGCGATGCTAGTGAATAATAAACATATCTTGACTGTCGCGAAATGATAGACATAAAGTATACGTACTGAAGACGAGGCAGAATTTCGCTCCGCATTTTGAACAACATTTCGGGAGTCATGAGCTTCGCCTCACCGTCTATGACTTGTTCGTCTGCACCAGCCGCACCAACGTCCACACCACCTCCGTCACGTCCAGGAGAGCTCTTGTCGCCATTTTGGTCAAATCTTGACGTCGAATCCGAGTCGAAGAAATCTATGCCGCGCTCAGCGAATATGCGCCTGAAGCGCTGACCAAGTTTCGCGTCTGTTTCTTCTCTAGGCTCGTAGATGAACTGGCCATCCTGGGTGATGTCAAGTAACGTAGGTGTTGGCTGTCCATTGTCGTCTTTGTAGGGTCGCTCGAGAGACAGCTTTATTTTTCTCCAGGCCGGCTCGACATGTGGCTCTTGCATGGGTCGATTGTCGTGGCCCACTGGCACGCTGCTAAGCTAAGCGAGCGAATGCCCGAGATTATATAATCTGATAATGACTCGGGGTCGGGCCGAGATGCTTTGGAAATTGGAAGACAGAAACTATCTCTTTCGACCTCCTCCAGCACCAGCACCAGCACCAGCACCAGCACAGCGAGCGCTGGATTCTGCACCGTGGCCATGGTCAAGTCTGAGCCGCCCACCCAGCAGGCATCTCATAGCTCTACGCCCTTCTCCGCAAAACGTAAGAAGCAGGACGAGTTTGAGCAGAACAGTCAGGTCACGAAAAAGAAGCCTCGCACGAGAGTAAGGTATGTTGTTTTCTCTGATAGCGAATTCGATACCGTTATACTCACGAGTCCGGCCTTAAAAAGCTACTCTTGCGGTGAATGCCATAGGCGAAAACAAAAGGCTTGTCGTTCTATCGAAAGGTTCTCATTTTTGTTTACACTCCTGCATACAGTGTGATCGACAAGTACCCTGCTCTCATGTCTGTCTCCGAAATTTTTCTTTCTTTCTTATCTTTCTGACTTCATCTCATGAAAGTGCGTTGCTCGCAAAGTACCGGACCTCTGCAAGGCCTACACCCCCGGAAAATCCGATCAGGACGTTCATGCTCGCCTCTCTCGCCTTGAGCATATTATCGAACTCGCCCTCCCCCAATTCTCTGGGGCAAGCTCCAGCAGCCCCTCGTCGCCCGTTGCAGGCCCGTCAGTACACTCTCGCTTCTCTGATGACGAAGGATCGCAGGTAGAGGAAGGAGATGTCGGGTCGGGCACGTTTGATGGAGGGGGGAAGTGGTATGGGAAGAGCGTGTCTGGCAGTTTGGCGCCCGTTACTATGCTCGAGCAGGTAAGACTTCGTAAACAGAAGGATAGTGGGCGATGCGGTGCTGAACCGAGTTATCTTATATGCGTGAAGCTCACCTACGTGGGACCGAGCGCAGACGGTATGCGCGAACCCATGCATCCACAATACTTAAACTACCCTGCGAGCGCGAACAGGCCGAATGTTCCCGAGGACATCCCAATGATGGGAGAGAACGGCCAAGAGAGTTCGATGTTGCAGAATGCAGAGCCAACGGCTGCAGACCTTCTACAAAGCCTCATTCGTGACTGTGGTCTCTCAGAGAACAAACTGCATGAGCTCATGCAGGAGCTGCCAGACAGGCAGTTCACCGATCTTCTCATAGACTACTACTTTAAGAACATGTGAGTGGCCTACTGGTCCCGTATGTAGGTTAATCTGTACTTGTATGTTGATTTACTCTCCATCTGGGTAGGAACTGGACGAGATATCCAATATCAGAGCAAGACTTTAGAACATCTTATGCAGCACTCTTTGAAGACAGAGTAGGCTCCAACCCGAGTGATATTCGTTTCCTTCCTTTAATATTCGTCGTCCTTGCCATCTCCATTCGGTTATCTCCTGAGCATATCGGCGGCAATGCGAACGAGCGAAGACTAAGATCTATGCGCTTTTACTGGTCATGTACGTGCTTGTCCTGACAGATTGGCCTCCAAGCTGACGTGAGACAAAGCGCGGCGAGCTTTGCTAATTGCAGCTGCAATTCAACCTGACTCTCTGGAGATGGTACTCACTCGGCTACTGGTTAGAGAAACCACTACTGAATTTTCATTGGGAATCTGAATCTGAAATCATGACAGAGTGCTCGCTATCTGACCTTCGATCGCCGCATAACGGAATGTTGGAGTCAGCTAGGTGCTGCAGTCTGTACTGCTCAGGCCCTTGGTTTACACCGTGACCCCGCTGGAATGGTAGGTGTTTCTGCAAGGCAAGATTCTGATTGATATTTATTTATGCTTAATATACAGCGCTTGGAACCTGCACAAGTCGAATATCGCCGGCGGATATGGTTAGTAATTCTACCCAGCCATCTCCTTTCCAATGATTATTGACGTGGGATACAGGGCATATCTGTATCATGCTGATAGGTCTTATTCAATGGTGCTGGGACGTCCTTATGCAATACAAGATGAATATACAACAACCCTTCCACCGCTCAATATTGAAGAACTATTCACCCCTTTACCCTTGACCGCCGCCCCTCCCCTTTCTATGCCCACTCGAATGACCTTCGTCATATTAAGACACGGGTTAGCCTACCTTATCGGAAAGATGGTACAGTACGTCACCGTTTTTACCTGATCTTTTTCGTATTGAAACTCGATGTTTGTGCAGTTTTTTCCAGCGCGTTCGCATTCAAAATCATTACTCGGAAGTGCTGACACTTGACGATGATCTTCAAAAGTTTATCGACGGACTCCCTACGCATTTCTCGTTTCGTCCGGATACTTCTCTGGACAATACAAAAGAATATTCGTACATTCCGTTACACCGTTATCTACTGACGACGGAGATCCTCTTCGTTCGCATCAGTTTGCATCGGCCTTTCATCCTACGACGGCTAGATTCAGACCGCTATGCGCGCTCCCGGCGCGCTTGCTTCGCCGCGGCCCTCCAGGATTTTGAAGTGCGTCAAGCATACCGGCGCACGCAAGCGAAGGATGTGCTACGCATGGTCGGTAATGCGTATCGCGAGTTTCAAACAGCCATGATCAGCGGTATCTACCTTGTTCTTGACCCAAACGGGCAGGACGCGGTTGCAATGCACGTTATACTTGATTCTTTTCTCAAGGACCACGAGGGTATGGCTGCGGAGGTACTCGACGATACAACGCGTCGTGAAATTAAAATTATTGAGTTCTTGAAAAACAAGGCTTTGCAAGCAGAGACGAAGAATGGTCACCGCGTCCTTATCAATGCGTCTCCCACGTCAGCATCTGACCAGTCCACGGATTCACAGGCGAATGCCAACCTCCTTCTCAGCCTGCAGCAATCCCGCAATGCGCACCTCCAACACACGCATTCTACAAGTGAGACGTCGCCTCACGCACGCGCAGCATTCCCACCGCTGTCAGGGAGCTCATCAGTATCCCTGCTTGGCAACGTAAGCGCAGGTGCTCTACCGCAATCGCCAACGTTCCAGCGGGTACAGGCGCAGACAACCGCCGTGAGCTCGCGCCAATCTCCTGTGGGTTCACACAGCCCGAGTGCGGACGAGGACATGAGCGCACAGAATATGCTGGATCACTGGTGTAACGCGGTTACCAACCCACCTCCTTTGCTTC
Organism: Phellinidium pouzarii; assembly: GCA_004802695.1. NCBI lineage: Eukaryota > Fungi > Basidiomycota > Agaricomycetes > Hymenochaetales > Hymenochaetaceae > Phellinidium > Phellinidium pouzarii. The sequence goes on from SGPK01000092.1 coordinate 23,774, forward strand.
TGGACTCCTTTGTGAGCAATAGCAGCTCGCTGTCGAGCGGTCAGTGGGGGACGCTGTCGACGGGCGTCTCCGGCGGTGCGGACTGGTTAAACACGCCATATCTCCTGAATAGTGACTCAGGAATGACCAATGGCTTGGAAGGTGCTGATTATAATTATTGGGAAAGTCTTGTCAACACGATCCGTGGAGGGCCATTGCAATAAAAGCGCTATATTCTGGATATATATCAGACGTCAGACGTGCTAGTGGGTTTCTTAAATATTTGATTTATTTTCCTTGGCCGTTTGCGTATTTAANTTTTTTTGCTTCTAAAGATGTACANTTTTATGTATGTATATGGCTTTTGATCTCTTAAAATGTATCTTGAGGTGGATGCTTCCATTGGGAATGGATAATATACATGACTACAAAAGCTCCAACATAAAGAAAGAAAGNAAAAAAAGGAAAAGGAAAAACCCCACATTACCCAGTACTGTTGTTTCGCTGTTATTTCGGAGCCCAGAGGTCGTAGAGTTCCTTGTCGGCAGGGTCAAAGCATGTGACGAGCGTTGGGTCCGCGCGGATTATGACGCGCTTGGTTGGCGTCCCGAACGCAGTGGCCGCTGGGTTATTTCGCAGAGGCATACGTGTTGGCACTGAGGCGAGGGTAGACGTCGGAGAGCCGAAGGCGGACGCAGGTCTCTGTAGCTCAGTTAGCGTTAGCATAGAAGGAAGAACAACAAAATTCTATTACTTACCCCAGTCGCAGTCAGACGGAGAGCCTCTGAACGAGATGCGTCGAAAGCGGAGGTGAATCCTAGATGTGGAGATTATAATGAATATAAAAACCAGCGATTGATCCAGATACACACTGGCAGCTGCAGGACCTGGTGAATTCGACATGTCGGACGAGGACGAGGACGAAGACGAGGTGGCCCGAACGCGATGAGATGGCTATAGCTTATGTAAGATGGCGTATTTGTTGGGCCAGGCCAACCTCGCGCCAGTACGCTTTAACACCTCTCTCTTAATCCCAATTCACTATGAACATTGTCGGCCGGAGTAAGCATCCTTATTATTATCGTCATTTATGCAGCCTTATGATCCTTATAGTCTTTGGATTTGGGGCTTCTCTCCGTGCGCTTGTTCTTTACTTTACCTTCGCGTTCACCTCACAAGTTCATCACTAGAGGGCTCGAACACGCCTGAACTCGTCAAGATTCCGTCTGGACAGCTCTACCTCGTCCGTCCAGGAAACATCCGCAGCTCTCGCGAATGCATGTGCGTGTCTATATTAAGCACACCTGCGGTAGTAAAGCGTCCTGAAACATTCTTGACGCCAGCTATAACGATGCTATGGCCACGGTGCGCAAGGCGCCATCAGTCGAGCACAACTTTCAGCTCGTGATAACGCGTGTATTTGAAGAAGGCGAAGAAGACATACTCGAGGAGGAGGACGAAAGTCAGTGCTGATCTATCATGTCCTTATATGCACTTTCAAGCACGCGAGCAAGGAAGTCTGACTGCTCCACAGATGACGAGAAGGTGTTCTTGGTTGGCGAGGAACTCGAGTTCCGCACAGGCGAAGTTGATGGCGAACTGACGCTCGTCTGGCGTGACCTCGATGGCGATGTTGATGAGACGTACGAGTTCGTTGCAGCAGGTGCAAACATCCACACTGTCGAGCTCTTCGTACAGTGCATGTATCGCGCTATGTATGAGCGCAAGTATAAAACGAGCTCCGATGTGGCATCGAACGTGGATCTGCAGGAGTTCATCTGGAAGTATGTGTGAGAGCGTTTCTGTTTCTGTGTTTCTGTGATGTAATTTTGCATAATTAGGAAACCAGGAACGAAGCCATCAAAAATAATAAAACCTACTAACACGAAGTTAGCGAAGCGCGCATCTGAAGACGATACCCCGCTTACCAATGCAATGAACAAACTCTCAGTGACAACTGAGTCGGTACACGAATCGCCAGAGCTAGAATCTATCCCGACGCCATCGTTGCCTACTGTTATTCTTAAGAAAGCTGAACTATATCTATGGGACCAGGATGATGGTCACTTCCTGAAGCAGGCCGACATTTATGCGGGCATTGCGAAACCGCCTTCTTCTGACTTCGATTATATTATCACTGCCATGACGCTCGAGGGTGAACAGTTACTCGCACATAGATTATCGTCTGAATTGAATGCTCGCTGGAGCACGAAGCTTGCGAGTCTTACATGGAACCATACCAGCGAGAGAGGTCTTATCAGCAGTTGGTGTTTCAAACTTGAAACATTTGAGGACTTCAAGGAGTTTCAGGAAATATACAGCAGTTGTATATACGAGACGCTTAACAACATCAGTTGGCAGAAAGCTAAGGTATGTCTTACGATATTTGCTTTTTGAATCATTAACTTTTTCATCTATCTTATAGGCTGATGAACAACAATATGTAATGAGTTCTTATGATAATGACGTAGAAATGCTAGACGTCGAGGACGAAGAAGAGGAAGAGGAATTAGTGGAAGATGTTCTTGGAGGTAAGTGAGCCACGCATGAGACTCCTCGCATGCTTACGTTTCTTTAATGAAGAAGGAACAAGTGAAGAATTTGAGGACTCCGATTCCGCGGATGAAGTCGATGAGGCCGCTATCTCTACCACTAGTCATGGAGAACGCAACTCCCAGTTAACGATTGGGCACAAGAACAATAGAACGTTTGTCGTTCGCGGTGAGAAGATTGGCGTCTTCAAGCATACGGATGAGGGCAAGGTCGAATACGCTGCCACTATCAGGGATCTTAGCTTCAAAAAGATGAAATCGTTTAAACCTAAGCATGTTTGTATTTTCTAGTACGCGTTTGGAAGATTTTGTTTCTCACAGTCTGCTATAGATGATGCTGCACGACCAGGATGCGAAGATGGTTTTGATGAATGAAAATGAACAACATTCTCTATTTGCCATGGACATCGAATACGGCAAGATCGTTGAAGAATGGAAAGTTGACGATAACATCACAGTCGACAACATTGCTCCGAAAGCTAAGTTTGCACAGACGACAGGGGAGCAAACACTTGTCGGAACATCACACAATGCGCTCTTTCGCATTGATCCGAGGCTGGGTGGTCGCGGCGGAAATGCAATGGCCGAAAGCAAGCAGTATACCTCGAAAAACAAGTTCTCGGGTGTCACAACGACGGCATCAGGAAAGCTCGCAGTTGCGAGTGAGAAGGGAGACATTCGGCTGTTTGACACGGTCGGAAAGATTGCAAAGACCGCGCTGCCCGCGATAGGTGACCCCATTCTCGGCATCGACGTTACTGCGGACGGCCGCTGGATCGTAGCGACATGCAAAACGTACCTACTCGTGATTGACACACTGATTGGAACCGGCAGATACGTTGGCAGCCTTGGCTTTGATCGTGCATTTCCCGCGGACTCGAAGCCTCAGCCGAAGCGCCTGCAGTTGCGTGGCGAGCATGCAGCGTATATGGGCGAGGAGGTGTCCTTCACACCTGCGAGATTCAATCTGAGCGAGGGCCAAGAGGAGAACGCGATCGTCACGTCGACAGGCCGTTATGTTATTGCTTGGGACTTTGCAAAGGTCAAGAAGGGGAAAGTGGATAACTATGTTATTAAGAAGTACGTTGTCGTATGTTTTCTGCTGCTCGTTTTTTGANTTTTTTTTCCTTCGAATTTTCAGATACGAAGATGAAGTTGTCCAAGACAACTTTAGGTTCGGCGACGACAAAGAAATTGTAAAGTTTCATTGCATTGCATTGGGTTCAGATATGATGCTAAAGTGTGCTGCATAGATCGTTGCGCTGACTAACAACGTGCTGGCGCTCAGCAAGAAGAGCCTCAAAAAGCTTCCCCGAGCTTCGTTGAACACACCCTCGGGACTGCGGACGAATAACTCGAATATCGTCAACAGTCCATATTGATGCGCCCCTTTAGACTATGCTCCGCGTGTTTGCCTTTTTATTATTTTTTGATTGATGATTTTTCGATTGATCCACGGCATACCAAGTTGTTGTTTTAATACTGTATTCCAAAAAAAACATTTCTTGCATGGTTGTGACTGTATTTTACATTGGATTCTCGAAGGTTGTACGAGAAATAAATAAGGAGTCCCGAGAGTGAACAAGGAAAGGACGGCATTCCTTTGGACAATTAAGCGAGTGATGGCCACGGGAAGTGAAGGGGATCCACGTACAAGGACCCCCGGATATTAAATATTAATATTGACCCATAATGCCATTATCCATTACTAATAGAGTTTACGTAATATTTATGCATACATACCAGATTAATACTCATGCATTAATATTAATATTAGGTAATTCGAGTTGTTTACTCAACTACATAGTGATTACAAAGCGAGTCGCTATACCCAAATGGAGAAAGCAGGGGCTTCCGGGGTCTCAACGCTGTGCTAAGCTCTGGCTCTGGCTCTGGTTCGCTCGAGATGTTTTCGTCCAATTGAAGTTTCAAAATCTTTCTTAAAAACTTTGGCATAGGATAAAGCTGCTGTGCCCCCCCCCGGGCTTCCGTGGATCATAACCTCTAAGTTATATATATATATATATACACGAGCAGACTCTCCCTCTTTCTGCGACACGACAATGGCCCCCAAGATATACACATCGAGCATCCCTCCTTTCGAGGTTGCCGAGCACTCCATCTACTCCCACATATTTCCCAAGAACGATCCCTTTCCGGGAGACACGGCTGCTTTTATCGACGCCGACACAGGCAATACCCTCACCCGTGCCGTTCTGCGTCGTACAACTTTCGAACTGGCATGGGGTCTGAGACATGTCCTGCATGCGAACTATGGTGGACCCGCTCTCGCGCGTGACGACACCGTGCTCGTGTTCAGGTGCGCTCGCCGGCCTATAGCTTCCAATCTTGTTCTGACGCCCAGCCCATATCTTATCTTATCTGCGGAAATACGGCGCCATTTGTGCAAGTCCGAACAGCGTGGCGTATCCGATAGTTGTGTTCGGAGCATTCGCGGCAGGTATTCGTGCAACGCTCGCTAACAGCGCGTATACGCCTACGGAGCTTGCACATCAATATAAAGACAGTCAGGCGAAGGTCGTATTTGCACATAAAGATTTGGTTCCGGTCGCTGTCAAAATGTTCGAGCTCCTCGGTGTCGATGCAAAGGAAGCACGGAGCCGAATCATAATCGCGAGCTGGAATGAAAACGATAGGAGTCCGAAAGGGTTTATACAGATGGAGGACCTTCTTGGAAAGGGTCGTCTTGAGATTGAGGAGAATTTCGATGGACCACTCTCGAATGAGACTGCACTTTTGTGCTACTCTTCCGGGACGACTGGCAAGCCAAAGGGCGTAGAGGTATTTATTATATCTTCGTTTTAGATTCTAGTATTAGATTGCTTGCTAAAATTTGTATTTTGAAACAGACGACACATAGAAATCTGACATCTGTCTTGAGCATGATTAGGACCGTATTCCCAATAAAATATGGCCAGGATGTAACGATAGGTGTTTTGCCATTCTATCACATATATGGCAAGTCTTTTTCTGTTCTGAATGATTCTCCAGCTAACCGTTTTTTCAGGTGCAACAAATCTACTTCTATTGTGTGTACTGGATGGCGTGTCTGTCGTTATAATGACGCGCTTCGAGCCTGTCGTTTTCTGCAAAACTATCGAACGGTACAAGATCACATTCGCATTCATTGTGCCTCCCATTCTGGTTGTCCTCTCCCGTCATCCAGGTAGCTCAGTCTTCTCAAATATACCCATGACAAGAATTGTGACTTTGATTACCCATTAGCGGTCAGCCAATACAAACTTTCCTCTCTTCGACGGTTTTTGTCAGGGGCGGCTCCTCTCGGTGTGGGTCTCACCAAAGCCGTAAATGATCGCCTTAGGTATCTAGGAACTGAGGCGATCATCTTACAGGTAATTGGATTTCCAGTCTTCTTTGTTTCTACTATTAACGAACTTCACTTGCTTGAAGGGTTACGGACTCACGGAGACATCGCCGACGACACACATCATCCCGTTGGAAGATGCTGAACGCAAGATCGGTTCAATAGGCGTCCTGTTCCCGAACCTTGAAGCACGACTCGTCACAGAAGATGGCTTGGATGCGGGAGAGGGCGAGCCCGGAGAATTGTGGATACGTGGTCCGACGGTTATGAAAGGATACTTAAACAACCCGACAGCGACAAAATCCTCGATTACTCCCGATGGGTGGTTTCAGACAGGCGATATCGGTATAGTGGATAATGAGGGTTATTACTTTATTGTTGACCGGAAGAAAGAATTGATTAAATATAAGGTACGTATTAATCTTTCGCAAGCATTTATTGATTTGTTTTCTTTCTGAAAACCGAAAAAGGGATTCCAAGGTAAGTAAACAACGCAATTGACCTGTTTCAAACAGTCCTGAAATCGTAAACCTCTCAGTGCCACCGGCCGAGCTGGAAGCGATTCTCCTACTGCATCCTGATATTTCTGATGCCGGCGTTGTTGGCATCGAATCACAGGCTGAAGCTACGGAGCTCCCTCGGTATGCCTTTTCTGTCCAGTTGTTTTGATTTCTATTTGTTTACCACTTGTCACGACTATCAGAGCATATGTAGTACACGCCAAAGGTTTCCCTTCATCTGAGGTAGAGAGGCAGGCTTTTGGTACTTCCGTGCAGAAGTGGATCGAGGAGCGCGTCGCGAGGCACAAGTTCCTGCGCGGTGGTGTGGTTGTCGTTGAGATCATCCCAAAGAGGTGAGAGTCAAGCCTCATCCAATCTCAGCCTTATAGAAGATTCTTATCATCACTGTGTGGTTTTGCAGTGCGTCTGGAAAAATCCTTCGGCGTAAGCTGAAAGACCAAGCGCGGGATGAAGTCGCAGCTCTAGAGACCGCTGCACAACCGAAAGCGAAGCTCTGAGGATGCCATTCGATTGAACGACTAGATAGCGACACAACTTGGAATAATTTTGTAGCAATGATATGACCTTGTTTCTTGTTCATGTCGCCTGCTTTTTATTTATCAATTATTAGCGTCATGATTGGTCCACGGCATACCAAATGACACTGTATTTCCTCGCATGCTGCGAACGCCCTTTCATTTTGTATTCACGATTCATGTCGTATGAGAGATAAAAGGAGTATGAAGCCGTGTGTTGCAGATCGACTCGGTTGTGCTTAGGTTTATCTTCGACCATAATTATGGTTATGGCAGTCATTTGTGGGACAACACTATTCGCGCAAGTCATCTGCCCGTACAGGCCTGGGAGCCTGCCCTCCAGATATATGTAAGTCTGAAGAGTCGGAGGACTCATCCGTACATTTCTCTGACTTGTTGTTCTCTCGATGATGGCCCCCAAGATATACACATCGAGCATCCCTCCTTTCGAGGTTGCCGAGCACTCCATCTACTCCCACATATTTCCCAAGAACGATCCCTTTCCGGGAGACACGGCTGCTTTTATCGACGCCGACACAGGCAACACTCTCACCCGTGCCGTTCTACGTCGTATAACTCTGGAACTTGCATGGGGTCTGAAACATGTCCTGCATGCAAATTTTAGAGGACCCGCGCTCGCACGCGGTGACACCGTGCTCGTGTTTAGGTGCGCTTGCCGCCTCCTTCAATTTGTTATAGCCTCCAATCTAAAGCCTTCACTAGTCAGAACAGCGTGTCATATCCGATAGTTATGTTCGGAGCATTCGCGGCAGGCATTTGCGCGACGCTCGCTAACAGCGCGTATACGCCTACGGAGCTTGCACATCAATATAAAGACAGTCAGGCGAAGGTCGTATTTGCACATAAAGATTTGGTTCCGGTCGCTGTCAAAATGTTCGAGCTCCTCGGTGTCGATGCAAAGGAAGCACGGAGCCGAATCATAATTGCGAGCTGGAATGAAAACGATAGGAGTCCGAAAGGGTTTATACAGATGGAGGACCTTCTTGGAAAGGGTCGTCTTGAGATTGAGGAGAATTTCGATGGACCACTCTCGAATGAGACTGCACTTTTGTGCTACTCTTCCGGGACGACTGGCAAGCCAAAGGGCGTAGAGGTATTTATTATATCTTCGTTTTAGATTCTAGTATTAGATTGCTAACTAAAATTTGTATTTTGAAACAGACGACACATCGAAATCTGACATCTGTCTTGAGCATGATTAGGACCGTATTCCCAATAAAATATGGCCAGGATGTAACGATAGGTGTTTTGCCATTCTATCACATATATGGCAAGTCTTTTTCTGTTCTGAATGATTCTCCAACTAACCGTTTTTTCAGGTGCAACAAATCTACTTCAATCATGCCCTTTGGACGGCATTCCCGTCGTTACATTATCACGTTTCGACCCTGTCGCATTCTGCAGGACCATCGAACAATACAAAATCACGTTTGCATTCATTGTGCCCCCTATATTGGTTATCATCGCCCGTCATCCCGGTAGGTTAGGCTTCAAAATAAACGCATGATCAAACTAATGACCGTTTAATATATTTACCAATAGCTGTCAGCCAGTACAATATTTCGTCTATTCGACGGCTCCTATCTGGGGCCGCTCCTCTCGGTGCTGGTCTCACGAAAGCAGTAAATGACCGTCTTAACTCTTTAGGAGTCAAAGCGAGAATTTTACAGGTAATTGGATTTCCAGTCTTCTTTGTTTCTACTATTAACGAACTTCCCTTGCTTGAAGGGTTACGGACTCACGGAGACATCGCCGACGACACACATCGTCCCGTTGGAAGATGCTGAACGCAAGATCGGTTCAATAGGCGTCCTGTTCCCGAACCTTGAAGCACGGCTCGTCACAGAAGATGGCCGGGAGGCAGGAGAGGGCGAGCCCGGAGAATTGTGGATACGTGGTCCGACGGTTATGAAAGGATACTTAAACAACCCGACAGCGACAAAATCCTCGATTACTCCCGATGGGTGGTTTCAGACAGGCGATATCGGTACGGTGGACAACGAGGGTTATTACTTTATTGTTGACCGGAAGAAAGAATTGATTAAATATAAGGTACGTATTAATTTTTCGCAAGCATTTATTGATTTCGTTATTTCCAAAAACNAAAAAAAGGGATTCCAAGGTAAATTAACAACGCAATCGACGCACTCAAACAGTCCTGATGATTGAGATATATTAGTGCCGCCTGCCGAGCTGGAAGCGATTCTCCTGCTGCACCCCGATATCTCTGACGCAGGTGTCGTAGGCATTGAATCACATGCTGAAGCTACGGAGCTCCCTAGGTGTGTCATTCTTGACCGGTTCATTTTACTACTTTTTTATGGCTTGCAGAGCATATATAGTACACGCTAACGGCATTCCGGGGACTGTGGAGGAGAGACGGGCCTTTGCTGCGTCTGTACAGAAGTGGATTGAGGGCCGTGTCGCGAGGCACAAATTTCTGCGTGGAGGTGTTGCTGTCGTTGAGATGATCCCAAAGAGGTGGGCCGAATTTTTCCAATCTCATCCTTCCATGAGATCTGTATTCAATTGGTTGTGTTTTTTGTTGCAGCGCGTCTGGAAAGATTCTTCGGCGCGATCTGAGAGACCGAGCACGGAATGAAGTCGCCACCGCATTGCCGAAGTCGAAGCTCTGAGTACTGTCTTGCTTCGAGACTGTTTATATGATGATATAGTAGTTAGAGACAAAGACCGTGTGTGGATTGAATGGATGTAAATATCAATTTTGCTTGGCCATTGGGCCGCCAATGGATGCCATATGCCATATGAAGTGAATAATCGCAGGTGGCCGTGATCGACGCGGTGTATCTAATCGAGCGCCCGTCCCTCTCTCGTCGACCCTTCAAGTAGCAAGCGCCATGATCAATTACATCTTGCTTGTCTCTCGTCAAGGTTAGGCCACTTATCTGCTTTCAGGAGAGAAAAATGAGTGTAATTGTAATTACGCGTTTACAGGCAAGGTGCGCCTCGCGAAGTGGTTCACGACGCTCCCGCCCAAGACGAAGGCAAAGATCGTCAAGGACGTCACGCAGCTCGTCCTCGCGCGGCGCACTCGCATGTGCAACTTCTTGGAGTACAAAGGTCAGGCTAGGGCTGCCATTTGTCTCGTCTCAAGCCCTGGAAAAACGAACGCACTGTGACTGATTTCGTCGTCTTATTTGGTCTGGACTCGGCAGACTCCAAGGTTGTGTACCGCCGCTACGCGTCACTGTTCTTCGTGTGCGGTGTCGGCTCAAATGACAACGAGCTCGTGACGCTCGAGATCATCCACCGCTATGTGGAAGTGTTGGACCGTTATTTTGGCAACGTGAGCAAGCAATGAGCTTCTGTCATATGCACATTCGGAAGCTGATGATGGGCAAACCATATTCGCAGGTCTGCGAACTCGACCTGTGAGAATTGATATATTATGCATTCTTCTGTGCAGAGCCCTGATTCATGATGTTCCAAATTCATTAGAATTTTCAATTTCCAGAAGGCATACGCGGTGAATATCACTGTAATATATTAATGGGTTTTTATAATCTCATCCGTTATACAGATCCTGGACGAGCTCATCATCGCTGGCGAGCTGCAAGAATCGTCAAAGAAGTCAGTTCTTAGAGTGGTACGTCCCAGTCTTCTTCAATAAGCGTCGTCGGCTTAGAACTTACTTATCTTCTAGGTCGCCCAGTCAGATGCAATAGAGGAGCAAGAGAACAGCGAAGACACACTGGCGCGAATAGGTTCGCGCAGCCTGTAGTTGTTTGTATTTTTAGAGCGACCGCGCTCACTACATCTGATTATTTGTACAATTTTTTCCACCACCGTCGCCCATAGGATTCCTTTCTCACAAGCAAACCTTCTCTCTCGACACAAGTAACCGCAACAAGAAATGAAGAGGGCGAATAAATCATGCGTAAGATTATCGGTGGAAAGTAACTGTGGGGTATAAACTGGAACTTCTGTAAGTCTATAATGCTCGTTGGCGAACGACATGTGACTTACATAGAATGTATATGTTATACTATTTACAGGCAGTCATTTCGTGGTAGTAATTGGCNTTTTTTGCTTGCGAATTATTGAGGATGAACCAGCGAACAAGGTCTAGAGTAGCTATCGAATCTTCGATGGACGAATGTCCAGACGTGCCGCCGCCTGTTTGAATAACTCGACCCAAATGCTCACGAGATCTGCGAGATGATTGCCAAGAATGTTAGTGACAAGAAAACAAATATAGCTGTAGAACGTACAGTTCACGTAGCGCCCGTCTGTAGGGATGTCCAACTCGGTGTGGAAATAGTATGGCAGTATCTACACAGCGAAGATGTATCATGCGCAGTGTTTTTAAGTCGTTCTCCAAAGAGTGACCAATGATGATCGTATTGGAATTGATGAAAGCATCCAGGGCACGTCGGATTGAACTCAGAGGGAGTATAGCCTTACTGTAATCCTCTTCTGTTATACCTGAAAATCGAGTATTGAAATCTCTAGATAAGAGAAAAGAAAGCAGTGAGAAAGCGATAAATTAAAGGTATGAATCAACCGACATGACTTCCACGCCGTCGTCCATTTTCACTAATTCGTCAAAGATTTCTTTACCAGCACCATCAACAACAGAGACACGAGCAACTCGCACGCCGCCCGTTGTGTAAATCATTTCACAGTCCATGCAGACTACATCAAGCGCTGTATCTTCCGAATCAGTGGTTTCTTCGGCTGGGCGTGTGAAGGAAAATGCATGGCGGGCATGTAGTTCTTCTGGTAGCGATTCGTAGAAAACATGCGGTCCTCTCCCACAACCCTCGCTTTCGCCCATAGGTTGAGAACAACATGTCCATACTTTAAGTTTCCCCCCTGTGATATATCGGTTAGCTTGATATCACAGGAAGGGCCAACTGTATACCATTGGTACGCGTCATGAGCGCTCTTCCCCAGTGGAAAATACATTCATCCGCTTCTTCTTTCCGCTTGATAACAAACTGTTTGCTGCACCTCTCGCATTGTTTTATTTTGCCTTCATCGCTGGGGTTTTTGCCACCTTCTCCATCCGGAATTGCAGTCATGAAACCCCATCGCTCTAGCGTGTCAATTGACATTACATGCTGTGATAGGTCTTTCGTAGCTAACTGAAGGGCACGCAGTTTGTCATGTTCGTCGCGCCGTCTCTGCAGGGTCCCTTCGGTACCAACAGACGCGTCCGAGACAGCGTTTGGCTTTGGTCGTTTCTTCAAAGTCGCTACGGATGTAATCGCAGCCTGAGTGCAAGTCTCAGAACGGCCTATTTTCGCATGGAAACAACAGTATCCTCACATTACGATACGTGAACTTCGTAGATTTGTCGTAAACTTCTTGTTCTTGAGCAAGTGCATGCTCCGAGGCTAGCGTAGGGTTATTCGGCAGTATGTTGGAGTATAGTTTCTCAAACGTCTCATAGATAGTTTTGAGCATAGCCTAGTATGCAATTCCGGGTTATCGATTTTTTATAATAATTTGTCATTTCCATTCACCTGTCGTACAGGAATAGCCACTTGTGATTTGGCGGCATTTATCCTCAACACGGGAACTCCTGTCTAGAAGACAAACGTGTTAACAAAGGGAGTGGCACATGACTTAGATGCAAGTACAGTTTGTATCCTTGCTGGAGTTCTTTCCAGCTTGGTCTGTGCATTGTCCAACTTCTGGATCTTTCTTGGTGGTTCACGAGGCTGCGACTTATCTGGGGTTGTCGCGTACGACTTTGTTGTTGACATTCCCGGACGCTTGGCTGTTACAACAGAAGACTCTGCATGGATCTTATTTGATATAGTGCAACTGGGCACAGAACTCGTAGATGGTGAGGAGTTGGGGGGGCCGGCTACAGGGACGGATACTGGAATTTGCGGAAGAACGGGCTGTTTCGCAGCGCGGGTATGATTAAATATACAATGCGTGCGCTTGCATTGCTGTTGATCTGGACAAGGAACGACGGCGAACAGACCAGACGTAGAAAACATGAGCTGTGAATGTGTAGGAGCTTCTTAACTTGAAGAAACGCGTTCGTAAGAAGCAGATTTCCAAAAAAAAGGTTATTCATCACGAGCACGAGCACCACGAGCTCGATTGCATCTTCTGATTAATATTCCAGACTTTCACTTACTAGTAGTACTCGTACCGCAGGACCTGAAAATTATAATTGTTTCTCTTTCAAAGCAACAAGATAATTACTAGTAGTACTAGTGATAGCAATAGTGACGTGACGTAACGCGAGACTCTAAGGTCACGTGAAGTCTTCAGTATTATTATTATTATTATTAGTATTACTAGTACTATTAAATATTTATTAATATTATTAATGACGTGGCTCGCCGGTCTCCTTGGATGCGGCATGCGGCTCCCGGCATCTCGGACCTCGGCATACCGCGGCACCGTCGACACCAAGATTCCCACGCACGACGATCATCTTTTCAACCCTTTCGATTTTCGACTCTTCGGCGTGCTCTACTTTCCCTCTCTCATTCAATGTCCCTTCAGCATGTCTGAACATACAAGCCAATTACATCGTATGAACAAATCTTTGCTTAGAAAACGTTCTTCATCCGTTCACAAGGTCTTCCACAATATCGAGTATGTACCAACTAGACTTTGCCGATTGCCCTACTGATGCATATTTCAATTTAGTACGAGGTCGCACCATCATCTCACGGGCTCGTTCCTGCCTCCAACGTACCGTCTCTCAAAGCCTGCTCGCTCTATTCATGTACTCATAATAATAATCAGGCCCACCGAGACAAGAACACCCACTCCGGACCGGTTACGTTTTAAACTCAATAACGATGAGTTCTATCGTTCCAAAGGGTTGTGGAATGATTTTAAGACGCTCAGATGGATGCGTCTTCCTTGTATGTGCTTTCCCATGTACTCCTGCTGTCCTCTGCTAAGGCTGATTTGATTTATTTAATGTAGCATCCTCCTTCAAAATGTTAATGATTCCTGTCGTGCTTTATGTCTTTTTTGCGATACTCGCCATAGAACCGAATCCGATAGCTCCTTTACTTTTTATCTCATATCCTATAGAAAACAGAGCTATTGATGACCCCCGCTACGCCAAGGGCTGGCTGGACATCGCTTTTATCACTTACCATATCATCGTATTCTCTTTCATTCGCCAATTCACCATTCTTAAGATTATCTTTCCTGTTGCTCGCTATCTTGGCATCAAGAAACAGGCTAAGCTAGATAGATTTGGAGAACAGGCGTATGCTATGCTATATTACGGAGCAATGGGTTTCTGGGGACTCGTGAGTCCAATAGGCTTTCCGGTAAATCCCACATGCTGATCGTATAATCGCAGTACATCATGTCAAAGCTTCCAACCTGGTGGTATCGTACCGAAAATTTCTGGATAGGTCTGCCTTTGTTTTCGCCGACAGAAGGAAGTCATTATAACGTCGTTGCTTCAAAACAGGCTACCCACACTGGGACTTAAAACCAGCTTTAAAGCGCTATTATCTCATGCATCTCTCGTATTGGATTCAGCAGCTCATTGTCCTTGCTCTGAAGATCGAGAAGCCACGCAATGATTTTCACGAGTTGGTTGCACATCACATTGTAACTCTTTGGCTCATTGGGTTGGTTTGATCTGTCTCTTTGCACGCCAATTAAATCTCAAATTTCGCTCTAGCTGGAGCTACGGGATCAACATGACATTAATCGGCAACGCAGTGTTTGTTAGTATGGATATCCCAGACACGTTCCTAGCAGTACGTTACTGTTTGATCAGTGATATGCGTTTAGTCAAAACTAAAGAAAAGCGTTTAAAAATGCAGTTGTCTAAGCTCCTCAATTACCTCAACCTTGAGAGGACCAAGGCTGTATCCTTTGTGTTCTTCATAGGTATCTGGACGTGAGTTTAGATTTCGTATCAAAACCATGTTTCTCGTTACTGGGACTGACGTGGTCATGTTAGATACTTCCGTCACTACTTAAACGTGGTCATGTTGCACTCTATATGGACTGAATTTGACCTTATACCGTAAGCCTGAATTTCTCAACCTATCTTCACTTTCTGACAGCCTCATAGTGATGAGGCGAGGTTTTTCCGTCCTTCTGACGGAGTTTGGATGGCCGGGTGGATGAAATACCAAATTTTTACTCCCGTCCTTCTGCTCCAGTTCCTTAATCTATTCTGGTATTTTTTGATTTTACGTATCCTTTACCGGTACGTGAATTGATAAGCGATGGCCCCTAGTCAACAGTCTGATTTTTTTCACCCTTATGATAGTACTCTGACTGGCTCTCAAATCACCGATGTTCGCTCTGATGACGAGGATGATGGAAATGATGAGAAGGAAGATTAGCAGCCAGTATCCTAGTGATAGAGAGCTGACTGTACAGGGAGCCTTGTTCAGGATAATGTTCGAATAAATTACGTGATACAAATTCCTATATTGATTGCTACGACGATTGCTACGACACAAAGATGAGGAACTCAAAGATTAATGAAGAACTCAGGACTGCTCGCATTTTAACTAGAAAAGGCCAGACATTACATGATAAATAGCTAGCAATGGTACGTATACAAATTCAAAGCTTTAAAATCAATAACCAATAATCTCAGGTAAAAAAAAAACTTATAAATCGTCGTCGTCAGAAATTGCTAATCCAACTAGATGCTTCTCGAGCTTCCCGTCTGCCGGACGACTAAATGCACCCTCCATATCGGAATAGTCGGAGTCTTCATCCCATGGAAGGTGTACTACTTTCACAGTGCTACCAGTCTCTGCAGATCCCTCCGTCTGATTTGGCCAGCGCTCATCACGTTGTTTGTCGAGCTGGTTTCCTGAAGCCATTGCCTTCAATCCAATAAGCGTATACTAAAAAACAAGTAAGTGAAATAAGAGTTAAATTTTCAGGGTAGCAGTCAAGAATTGACCGCTGCATCAACGTACCTGTGCATCGTTTCCAGCATTGTGCATGGATTGGGTTGGGATCTTCAGCAGGCGGCACATTTTCTCTAAAGAACGCTTTTCCCCGACATCGCCTTCTAGGGCGGAGAAGAGCTCAGACGTATCAATCACGAAGCTACCCTTCTCCGGAATTCGGTCTGGGAGGAAGTAGGCGAGCCCCTCGAGTGGTGCGTCAATGAGAGTGGACTTGAGATACCTTCAAAGGGTCATGAGCACAAACTTGTTTGATTAACGCGAATGCATCATAGGATTTACTTGATATCTTGATTGCAATCATGGAAAACCAGGAAGAGTGGGCCCAGTGCTTGAAACTCTGTGATCATTTTGTTTATTTTTGCTTTGAACATTGCTTTATTCAGAATCTCGCTCTGCCCGAAGGCATATTTCTGATAGATGTCAGTGGTGCAGGTTCATTTTCGAAAACAATTAAACTCACGTCCCGAGCGTTTGGAACATATTTTCCGTTCGTATAGGTCATGTGTTCCTTCACGATGTAATGCCCATGCTTTTCGACCTCTTCGTTGCCGTCCCAACGGAGATAGCTCCACCCGCATTCGGTGACCACACTATGCTGCATCTCCCATGCTTCGAAGTCGATGGCTAACCAGGTACCGGCCTTGTCTCCCCAGTACGTGCGGACTTTCTCAAAGATCTGCCGAAACGACATGAGCGCTGTGTTTGTTCCTTTGAGCCGTCTGTTATTTTTGTCTACAGTCTGAAAGATGAAGAGGATATCTTGAGCGTGAGCAACAGCTGCAGCAATTGATCCCAATGGACAACACCGTAGCATACATTAAGGGCTTTCTTTATTTCGGCACTAGTTTTGTAGTACACTGAGGAACAGTTGCGAAGTGTCGAATCCGTCAGAAGGTAGTCCGACGATGGCAAAGGCAGAAGACTTTTAGTGAGTCCCATCGCGTGTAACCAGTAACGTATGTACTCGACTTGAGCAGAAGAAAACAAAAGTCGCAATTGACCCGCGGGCAAGGTCCCTATAGATCAGACACAAATGCATATGTGAGGGATTGGTTGCACCATAAGTCGACGTGACGAACGCATCCAGACGCGCTAGTAATGGTGCATACCGATGTGCAATTCAAGTCCTTTATCGCAGTTATTCCAAAGTGGGTTGTTCCTGTCTCCTAGAGAAATGGGTGCAAGAAAGCCTTTGAGAGCTGATCTTTCGGCTGCATCTTCGATTGTTTTATGCCATTCAAATTGTATGTCAGAGTAACGATAGTATCCAGTTATGATCGGAGCTAGTTTAACTGATTTCATCGTTGTTGAATTAAGGCTCTCAGTTGCAAACAATAGCTGTGGACCTGTGTAAGAAGAGTCTAACACAAAAGCAGAGCCATGGATCAAACCCCACGTGCACCGAAATGCAGACAAAATATAGCTTGCGCATACGATTGCATACTATAGCATTATGATAATTTCAACCAACGTCTGAGACATTACAAATTAAAAACAAGTTCGCCAGTGTCTAAAAATAAATTCAAGCAACCGAAAAGAAAGAAAGAAAACCCGATGAGACCTCATGTACAGTCAGAAGAAGACTATGAACGTTAGTCCCTAAGTGTTGACTGGCCACAAAGATAGTATGCCTTACCTACCCCACTAGAGCAACATGGCACCCCAAAGCGCACCAAGTCCTAAAAGCGGTAGGAGTTGCAGACCCTCGAGGCACGATATGACTTTAACGGTCGCAGAAGAGACATTCGAGAAAGTAGTACCCGGTGCAACACTCCTTGTGCTCGTCACTGTTGCCACAAAGCTTTCAGAGGTGGGACTAGTAGAGGATGGTGCTTGTGTCGTGTCCGTTACGCTCGTTGACAGAATTACAGTGGAAGTCGAAGACGGAGACGATGTCGTCGAAGATGACGATAAAAGAAACGTGGATGTAAATGTAGACGTGCCAGGCGGCTGTGTGAAGGTGGTCGTGATCGTACTGACAGTCAAGGACGTTGATGTCGCAGTGCTGGATGTGGACGTCGCAGAGCTAGAGCTAGTCGTACTCGACGCCCTCGTCGTAGTTGTCGTTCCTGTTCCACTCGTGGTCTGCGTACTTGACACGGAGCTCGTACTGGTGTCAGTAGTACCATTACTAGAAGTGCTTGATGCAGTTGTGGTTGAAGAGGGAGTCGTTGACAGTGTAACCGAAGCGGATGTGACTGCCACAGACGACCTCAGAGGCGGATGCGTATGAACAATAAATAATATTGAAGACTTACACGCAGCACACTCCGCTTGGATGAGGCTATTTCCTGTCTGCTGGTCAGATGCATCGCAGGTGGATCCAATGCACTGGCGGGAAGCGGAAAGGAAAGGTTGCGAGACACAGACGCATGGCAGGTCCTGTCTGTAGATATGCAGATATAATTTGAACGTGATATAGCCTATATACTTGTACTTCCTCACAGAATGCACTCACGATCCAGAGCAGCCCACGGCCACTGCTGCCGTAGACGTGCAGGACGAGACACAGGCCGGAACGCTGCCTTGCGCTGCTGCGCCCTCGAAGACCAGGGTGAAAAGAAGACTCATCTGGATCAACGCCATTACGGCTGTCCTGTACATCTTCTTTGACTTGTTCGAACGACAAGGACTGCCGTTAACCTTTGGATTCGTGGACGTAGCAAGGCAACGCACCAGAGAAAGAGAAGAAAGAAAATAGAGGAGAAAGAGTGCCGTTGCTACGTGGCTCGTTGAACCATGCCAGTCTCAACTGATGCCGGAGACCAGAAGCGCATCATTCATCGTGTACTGGTATACGCACTGGCAGCTGATCTACTGTTGTCGCCCTTAATTCACATTATATTTGCGATGTTCTCAACCACACTGCGTCTGTTTTCAAGTCTCGGCGCATAAGNAAAAAAGAAAAAAAAAAGGAACAATAAATGTTGAGCGTACCTTCAGCCACAAGCGCGTTTCGAACCCCGCCACTACCCCCTCCTTCCTGTTTGAGCGTGTCAGTTTAAGACCACCGACGTCTATACTGTCGTTCAATTTCTCGTGTCTCGTTCAAGTTCTTCTTTTGGCCTTTCCCTGTTTCTCTCTCCATGCCTGTTGCTGTGCAGAAAGGTCCAGGAAAAGTGGGCGCGTCTACCACAAGCGGCATAAGAAGAAAATCTGGTGCATCTGCAGCAGGAGCTCCGGCTTCACCACCCAGACCAAGAAAGGCGACAGCGCGGAAAAGCACGGGTGGCCGGCCCCCCAGTACTGCAGGCAGAGTCAGTGCAGGTCGCCAGAGCGATGCGGGCGCGTCGACACGCAAGAAAGTGCGTTATAGGCCAGGGACTGTCGCGCTTAGGGAAATTCGAAAGTACCAGAAGTCGACAGATCTTCTGCTTCGAAAATTGCCGTTTGCTCGTATCGTGAGTCTGAACTGGACCTAGTCAATAATCTCTGCTCATTGTCAGTACTCAGGTTCGTGAGATCGCGATGGACATGACGACTGACATGGGTGACTACGACAATGGTGTTGGGCTAAGATGGCAGAGTTCTGCAATACTCGCATTGCAGGAAGCGACAGAAGCTTACCTTGTCCATCTGTTCGAGGATGCGTGAGTGATTATATTTTATGAGTTTGCTTCTCTATGACTGATTGACAAATACCAGCAACTTATGTGCCATCCACGCAAAGCGAGTGACGATTATGCAACGAGACATCCAACTTGCGCGACGAATACGCGGGCCATGGGGTGGCATGGCATAAATCCCCTCTTTTACGAATTTTGTCACGTCTGGTCCACCCCGGTCTTACCATCCTTGTTTTGCTGTGTAATCTTCTACGTCTGCATGAAATTTTGACTAATAGCTCTTGTATTCCGAACCTGCGATACCTCCGTCCCATTACTCCGTTTCTGCAAATAATCTTATTAACAATACAAATGTGGTATATGTGTGATATTTGTCTACATGATTTTGATTATGATCTTTATATGTCAAGGTGCAAATAATAAAACTGACACTCTACAAGGATGCAATCAGACAAGGGTAGATACCTTCATACAGAGACCATGCTCATAGGGATTGATACCAGTCTCCGACAGTGTCAATGCATCGTTCATCTCTGATGACTTGGTACTGAGACGGCATCCAGTGATGAAAACGTCGCCAAAATGTCTCTGAACATATTGCTTCGCTTCCCAGACATGCATCTGGGGATAGTAGGCTATCCAGGAGGTCGAAAGTTGGTCAAATGTGCACGGGTTAAAAATACATTAGATAGTGCTCACGTATCAACAGCCAAATTTTTTTACTGGAGTCCTTGACTGATACTAACGTTAGTGCTTCAACAGTATCAAGTACGTACGCCTTGACCGACTGCTGGGGTGTTGTTTGCCGATTCTTCGTGATGATCACAGACGGCCTGACCTCTCTTGGACAAAGCAACAGAACGTGGTTGTACTCCGGCGGAAAAGTGGAATCGTTAATCTCATTTTTGACATTTTTAGATCGTGATCTAATTAGCTGTAGATGATTCCGCTCGAGTGACACTGCAGGCGCGGAGAGAGAAAGTCAGATTAACCCGATGACAATAATAATCTAAGAAACGCACCAAAGTCACTTAAAGGGATTGCCTTGTCATATGTCTTTAGTATCTTAGGGAGCGTCCACATCTCGACAATCGCTCTTGTGTTAATTCTTCCGAACGACCCAATCGTTTTCATAGCCGGGAAATTCGTTATATCCTTTCTCTTAAGAGCTTCTCTTACTTTCGCTAAAGCATCATCCGGAAGAGGTTTATTCAAGTCTAAGTCGCTAGAGAGTCTCAAAATCGGAGAATCAAAGCCATAGACTAATTCCGTAGATGCCCTTGAGTTTGCAGACCTGCCATCTTCTCTCTCAGCATCCGCGATAGCAAGGTCTTCCTCCCAAGCTCTGTATGGAGGTGGCGGCGTGATAGGCAGTTCAGGGTAACTGATACTTGGTTCGGCGTTGTCCGTCGCTTGCGGTTGTACGTGACGCAACTGGGCTATAGGCGTTTGGACGAGGGGAGATCGAGGTAGACAATCTCTGTATCCAGGTTCAATTGCGCTCTGCGGAGACATGCTAGAAACTCTTGAGAGCGGCGAAATCCTAAGTCCGTTTGGTCGGTTTGCGCGGGTGCTGGACGGCGAGGATGCGCTTAAGGTCGTTGGAGAATCTTCAAATGGATCATTCTCATCTAAACTAAATTGTGAGGTAGGGCGCATAGAAGGCCTCGATGAGGTTGGAGAGGACCTCGAGCGCGGCCGAAGAAGACTTTCTCGGGAGACAAGAAAATTCGGTGCGGCCGCTTCTACTAGCGGACTAGCTGACTCACTAAGACTTTGTTCAAGCGATTCTATCTTCTGTTTGAGCTGGTCTATAGAAGTACCATATTTTGCTATTTCACTGAGAATCGTTGCATTTCCCTGCGCGACATTTGTACTGCTTGCTATTAGAGTTCTAGTGTCTCTTCGATAAGCGACCTCATATTCCCTCTGCCAAGTAGACACGTCGATTATTTGTTCGAGCTATTATATATAGTTACTGTTAGTTGGCATTCCCTGGCCTTACAAGCGTTTTTCTTACAGTCAAAATCGTGACAAGCTCAGTCAAAGCATGTTGGGAATCTTCAATCAATGCAGCGTTTTCGTCAGTCCGGAGAACAGAGACGATATAGTTTTGTTGTCCGACTTTCGTTATCGTTTCTGCAGTGAGCCTAAATGTACTGAAGAGCAGCATGTGCGTTAGACTCGGTAAACAGATTTTAGTTCCGTCAGCGAGTTACTTACCGTTCCAAATCTTTAATTCGGCCCATGACTGCAGTGTCGTTATTTGACAAGAGCGTCGAGTGCAGGCGATCCACAATCAATTGACACCGTCCCACAAGCTGCTCACATCGTCCCCTGTTCGACTTGATCTTGGCATAGGCCTGATAGACCACCGACAGAGAAGTCAGAACTGTACTCAGAACCATGCTCTCCAAAATCATCTGGAAGAGGTGAGGTCAGCGATTCAAGTTTACTTTTACCGTCAAAGCGAGCCCAGAAATTGTTAATATACGGGCAGTCAGGAATACAGGAGTCTGCTTTGGCTGGGAGGTTGACCATGAAAAAGCTTCCAGCATGCAGACAAAGGACTAGCAAAGAGCAAAGCTGGCAAACCGAGTGTGCTCAAGTCTTCCGTATTGTGAGGTAATTTACTATGTCGCAAAGGGAAACNAAAAAAAAACMAAAAAAAAAGTGATGCAAAATGGGTGATGGTATTCTCTTACCGGCAACGATATAAGAAACGGTAATAAAGCATGCAGGCTCGTGTACAGAATGTACGAGTAATCACACTGGAAGCGCAATAGTAACTGTAATTGTAAAATAATCGTAGTAGATGAAACATTGCATATGCAAAGAGCTGAAGTACCAAACAGAAAAAATATTGAAGATATGGTTGAAAAGAAAAGATGCAAAGATGCATGAGTTATTGCGTTTAAGATAACAGGTTGGATTGTAACAGACCAGAAAGTCCAAGGTCTTATCGATGCTAATCGACNAAAAAAGAGGGATGATTATGTCCAAAAATACGGTATACATGGCCGAGGGAGGGACAAATGGGGAAAAAAGGATCAAGAAAAGATAATAAAGAACGAACAGCAGTCATGGAAATGTCATGCAATGTGCCAAAAATTATTACGTGGACCATTGAAGAAAAAACAAAATGAATAGTAGGCTTTTTCCACACCTATAATAAAGGTCTACGTCATAGTAGTCCGACGCTTAGTGTTTGTGGGTACGAGATTTTTAGAAGAGCTGTGATAAGATTGGCGAGATCGATCATCTCGAGGACGAGGTTGTGAAGATGATGTTGCTCGAGGCGGATGACTGGCTGACCGCGATGTTGTACCACTGGTGTCCTTCAATAAGGAGGAAGATAATCGACCAGCATCATCACCGTTATGATATTGCGAGTGTCGGGCTTTAGATAAGCTGGGAGGGCTAGCGTGTAGAGAACGTGAAGAGCCGGGCGGCACCTGCATGACAGACTGGTGCTTATTTGACGAGTCTCGCGGGTCCTGCTTTAAGCCAGGTGAGGGGGAACGAGAGTACTGCTGCATCATGAATGGGGCATGCGGGGGGAACAGAGGCATGTTCCAGACTGGTGGCATTGGAGGGACANGGGGGGATGGCAGGCATCATCGGGTAGAACACAGTCGGTATCTGTACTGGAGCACTCTGTGTACGAGGCAGAGACATGCGCTTTGATGACGACGATGCAACGGAAACAGGACGTGAATACTGCTGTTGAAGACGCATGTTGTCTGGGAGAGTAGAATGTCGTGGAATGGGCGGGCAATGATCATCCGAAGACGATTGAGAGGGAATGTAAGCAGAAGGCATAACTAAACTCCGTCGCTTATCTCCAGTTATATTCACAACGACGCTAGATGGCCTGGTAGACCCATTCATAGAAGTGTTTTCAATTGACTTGACAGAGCTGGCGTAATCATAGGTCCGTAGCCTTGAAGCACTTGGGAGCGTCGATGTTGTATCATAAGCCGGACGAGTATATGATAGTCCTTGTTCCGTTCGGTGCGACTCTCTTATAGTCGTGACGCTCTCCATTCCTGCCCGCGCGCTTTCCCTGCGCCGCCTTGCAGCAGCAACCTCCTCCTCATAAGTCATCCTCCGCTTCTCTTCGTGAGCCCTTTTTGCTTCTTCTGCTCGCCTTCTCTCTTCTTCTGCTCGCTGCCTTTCCTCCTCAGCCCTCTTCTGCCTAGCAGACGCCTCCCGGGCACGTTTCTCCCGGGCACGTTTCTCACGCTCGGCCTGGAGNAAAACGCTCTTTGTCCTCGCGATTTTTCTTCACCTGCATTGCGTATCCTAAAGGGATATCATCGTCTGCATCGTTGTCGTTATCGGCGAAACTTACGCCTTGCCGCACTGTCACATCGGTAGCAAGGGACTTCCTCGAGGTTTCGCGCGCTCTAGCCATAGGAGCGACAGGAATAGGGGGAAGCGTGAGTGCACTGGACACCACAGATGTCGGTGATGGGACTGGTGATAACACAGGCTTTGCGATGGAACCGTGTTCAAGTCGGAGAGGTGATGGAGAGCTCTGAAACGAGGCCTTGCGAGGCGATTCACGGGATGGAGAACGCTTCCAAGGCACTAGGCAAGAGGAATCACATCAGGGAAAGCAAGTTCGGATAGATGAAGCTACACACCTTGCTTAAGTGAGAGACCCTTCGGGTTCGGCTGGGGCGGAAAAATAGCCGCTTCAAAAGCCTGGTCATCCAGCGAAAGACCTGCCAGTGCCTCGAGCCACTCAGAGAATTCTAGATCATATACTGCAAGCCCACGATCAACACCCATCACTTTTTTGGGAACCACCTGCCCATCCACATCTGGCAGCCACACAATAACACGATCTTCAAAGCATGGACGTAATGCCCACTTACGAAGACCACGGCTGCAGCGTCCGACACGCATTGATGCGTAAGACATCATGTCATCGTCAGTCTTTTTCTCCAATCCATTCCGGGCGGCGACCTTCGGCCGAGGGCGCGTGCCTAGAATAGCGATGGATCGTATTTCTGCGTGCGTCAAGTTGCACTGCTCCAGCCGGAGCATCATCCTACGGATGTGCAAGGTTGCCTCGAGATTCGGCATATATTGAGAGCTAGCATAGTCGGTGGATGATCGGGGAAAATGTGGCGAGGAGCGCGTGTCCACTAGCGGGGGCGGCGAAGGTGAAAAGTTGAGACGATTTCGAAGCAAGGTTCGTAAGTTTGCCTGTGCTTGGCCAATCGTGGCATGCGACAGAGGGGCGCGGGGAGAATTCGCCGTCGTGGTTTCCGGGTGAGAGTCCGACGATCCAGACGCCAAATCCTCGTCATCTGTGTCGGAGACACTACGTCGTGGAGCTCGAGCAGTCCGCTCCAGCTCAAGCACTGCGTCTCGGGGACTGTGATCGGGCGTTGACCTTGGCGGAAGATAGGGTATGTCGTTCTGAGCCTGACCTGACGCGGAGAGCCTGTCGGAAGGGCCGCTCGCACTGAGCTTGTCGGACGACTTGCGCCATCCAAACCAACTCGACCAACGTTTTCTGTCTTCAGGCTTGGGAAAGGCCATCACGCCTTCGTCATCCGGAGTGCGCAAGCTGGCTGAGCCGTCGGACGAAGAGGATGAACCCGGTGTCAAGAGCGGACGCGAATGAGATGCAATGCCAGTCTCTACAAGAGACTTAGGGGCTTTTGCAAGGAGGGTGTTTGAACGGGACTTTGCCAAACGAAATCCATGGGGAGGGACTGATGGAGCAGAATCGACGGACCCACCGGTGTCTGACTTGACGCCACGGGAGAGTGAGAGTGTTGAGGCGAAAGAGCGCATTTCTCGAGCGGGAAACAGGTAGAAGAGACGAGAAATAAGTCAATAGACAAGTAGCATGTTCCAGAGCAAGGCTAAGAGCATGGCAGAGAAATGGAGAAGATGGTTAAGGGACAAGGACCGAGCGAGCGTCCAAACCACACGACCGTGTTCGTACTCAAAATCGGCGTATGTAAGACAGCTAAAATGACCTGCCGATGTCAACAATATATAAAGCGTTATTCGCGTAGCAGCCCTCTTTGAGGCGATATGCCAGTCGGGGAAAGAAACGAGCGACTATGCAGTGGAGAACGAAAGGAGGAACTTGACGGCGCTCGTCTTGAAAGGGTGTCTATATTCTGCTACCGTGGAATACTATTGTATCATTAATATTAATCATTCCGGCTCAGTACCAGTACCAGCCTTGTCCTCGCTCTCCTCGCATCCTCGCCTCTCGCGCTTGCTCCTTTTCCACAGCCGCAGCACTCTGCGCTCGAACCGCTCGACCACCGCTGCCAGGTCATCCTCACAGACACACGCCCATAATGCGGCCCGGCTAAGCACAGTTGCGTATTTGCCTGGGAGCGTGCCGAGAGTGTCCTGCGCGCTGTATATCACATACGATTCACCTGGCCGCAAAGCATTCGACTTCGATTCATCGCCGGCTATTGACACTGCAGGCAGAACCGACCTCGGTCCGCCATCAGCATCAAAACGAACGTGCCTCTCAGCAGCATGCGTGTGCGTGTCCTCCTGCAATGGGAAATGTTCCATCACGAGTCCCCCGTCTGCTAACCGGAAAGATATCTTCTTTGAATTGGGACTATACATATACATAAAGAAAGAAAAAAAGCCCACCGGATTCCCTGACGGCTTCTTTCCTTTCCAGCAACGCACGTTCATAGAACTCTAGGTATGCATCAAGCATGCCTCCATCATCCTGCAATGCAGGCCTGTTGCGTTTTTACGTGCTCAGAGAGTATCATACATAATTGTCCTCGTTATTTATGACTGACGCGGATTGCCCTGGGAAGCTTGATCGAGCCATCATATCCGAGGTGTTCATAGCCTTTAACTGCTCAAGATACGCCTCGAGCGAGGGCATCGTGCATGCAGGATCCCACCCTGCTCTTGGGCGTCTATCGTTAATTTTAAAATGATCAGCGGCGCTATTGACAGAAAGACGGTATAGCGCACACTGCTTTCCCGTCAAGACCGTAACCCAATTTCAATGCGATTATGATGGTTGCTATGAGCGCCACCTCAGGCGGCACATTGTCGCTCTTATGAGAAGTCGGATCCTTGTTGAATTTTTTCAACATCGGTGGGACCATAGCTGGATTGAGCGTCAATGGAAGTTCCAAATATCGAGCCAGTGTTTTCGTAAGTGTATACAGAGATGCTGTTCGTATATAAACAGTGAGAACAATGAGAGCTCGTCGATCAGAAGTCGCTGGATATAATCGCTGGCTATACTTACGGTTTCCGCCCATATGGTGGACAGCCCGCCATAATATGGGTGCTGCATTCAGTTCCGGTGTGAAAATTCCATAATGGTTAAAACAAACTCTAGACAGAGTAGATGTTATCGTGTGCAGAAGAATTGGAGTGGGTGCATGCTACTTTAAATGATTAGCAATTCACCTTATATTCTAGTAATACTAGCGACGGTTGCTACTCACATGCGGCGAAAGCGCTTGCTTCATGTGTTTCGTGAGATGACGACTCAAAGACAAGGGTAGAAGGCGAATAGGATCCAGATAAGGAAGAGTGTAAGTTTCTATGAGCCTGCTGGCAGATGAGCGCCGTTGATCCCCTACGAAAGACAGAGTTAAAAATATCGCTCACTGAACAAAGTCTTTGTAGATGACCGGTATTCTCATGAACCAGCACGAGTGTATAAGTATGGCAATCGTGGCCGCGGGAGACACCTCTCTTCGCCACTTCACCTTGGGCTTGTGCGAAACACCTTCTTTTTGATTGCTTTGGGTTCGTTCCTGTCCTTCACTCTCAGAAGACTCCGCCTCAGAAACTTGGCGAAGAAGCTCGGCCATTTCCTGATCTACCTCACTTTCGCCCTCACCGGAATCCAAAGATGAGGATTCAGAAGACGAAGGGTCAGACCTTTCCTCGTCCTCGTTCTTTTCATAGGATCCTTCGCTCTGCTCTTTCTCAGGCTCCTCTTCTTTCTCTTCACCTTGCTCTTGCGAATGCAAGTATGGTTCTGCCGGAGGCGGAGAAGGCAATAAGCTGAGATGCAGTGCCCAAGTGTCTTTACATATGGACTATCCAAGAGCTTAACTATTAATATATCTGCAGATTGTGCCATCTACACTTACTTCGAACTCCGGAGGTAGCTTCCATAGTTCAGTAAGCTTGCTGATCTGCATACGGAGAATAATCTGGAGACACTGAAAATAATGGTATCTGGCCCGTTCTCCGTGGTACACTATCAACCATCCCTTTCAGACTTGGACACTTAGGCTCAGATTAGTATTATGACACAGCTCACGTATTGGATTAGCCTCGCTCTTGATCTCCTTCTTCCTCCTGGTCGACTTGAGCGCCCGCTTCCGTGTCGCAAGATTCGCATAGTCACCGCCTTCGTTCGTTTCATTTCTGTAACCCTGGACGCGGAAATATTACATGAGGAGTGCCATGCGCACGAGTGCTGTTAAGTCGGACCTGCAATATGTGGCCTTCGCTGCATCGTATTTGCCCATTCTGCTTACGCCATTTCTTTGACTTGCATATTGCGCAGCGGGGTTTTCGTGCCATTTGTTTTTCGGACTCTTGTGGTTACAGCTTGAAATGAGCTGGTGGTAACAGACGAACCCGTGCGTGCAAAAAGCAACGCGTCGATCGCACGCATTCTTGGCACTAAGCATTCAGACTCCGCTCACGTTAAAGCT
The DNA here is from genome assembly GCA_004802695.1 of Phellinidium pouzarii. Classification (NCBI taxonomy): domain Eukaryota; kingdom Fungi; phylum Basidiomycota; class Agaricomycetes; order Hymenochaetales; family Hymenochaetaceae; genus Phellinidium; species Phellinidium pouzarii. Next base: position 51,879 of record SGPK01000092.1, read on the forward strand.
TGCATAAACGAAACTCTATTTTGAACCATATCAAAAATCTATGGAGGAACAGACGCGTATAGTACAGTAGAAACAAGAACTAAATATAACAACAATCAGCAAAGATATCCCCAAAACGATAAAGGAGATTTTTACAGAGCTAGTCAGAAGCTACAAAGCGTGGCAAAAAAAAGGGGCAAGAAGGAGAAAAGCACTCAGGCAACCACAAAAACCAAGAAAGTCCATCTAGTATCTATCTATGTCTATATCTGAGGGTCGTATCGAAGGGGCATTAATGTTGCGTCATTTTATTCGTAGGTCATGATCTAAACTTTTTCATCGTTACCGGGGCTTTGAGGGGCAGCCTGCTCTTGGTTGTTCAACTCCGGGAGGTTATTAACAATCTCGTCGTCCTCTTCAATCTCAGCTCGGCGAGGTTTGTAGAAGACAAGTACCAATAGTGCTTCGAGAACAACGACGCCAAGCAGGAACCAAAACGAAGTGGCCCTCCCGGTATACTGAGTAGCTCCGTTCGGTCCCTCCTTGTTCTCTATGCTGGAGGAGATCGAGGTGACCGCAGGGCTTCCGACGGCAGAGCCAAGCTGCAGAGCCGAGTTAAAGATGGCACCGACAGTTCCTGCCATGCGCGATGGTGTGGAGCGGAACATTGCAATGCTAAAAACAGATGGTAGTCCAGAGCACTGCCGTGTTGGATAATACTCACGACACTTACTTTGCATGCGTGTACGTCAATTGCATTCCAGCCGAGCCAATGACGAAGGCAGGAAAGACGAAAGGCCAGTACGTTTCAGGCGTGCTTGCGAAGGCCAGAAGGGTTGTAGAAATGATGGATAAGCATAATCCGCCGAAGATAAACCATTTGGGAATTATAATACGGGAAAGAGGGCCGGTGAAGGCCATCGCAAGAGCAGCGATACTCAAGGGTAGTCTGTGACGTATTTAAATAGTATTTAGAAACGGAAATCAATGATGCAATAGTATACGCACTGATGCTCAACTGCAAAGATAGCACTCCAGCCGAATACGTCTTGCCAGTATGTTGTGAAGTTCAAAAAGAGGGTCGTCCACCAGAAGTTAGGAAGCAACGAGACTCCAAGAAGAACAGCGAAATTAGGATAGAACCATGTTCTCGGAGGCCTGTGTACAAAAGCATGAAATGACGGATAGTGGCCTCGTACTGACTGACGGGACGCTTACAATGCAGCGCTTTCTTCAGGTATTTTCGTCTCGTAGTAAAAGAACCCGACAAATAGGATGACGGCGAGTATGAGAGGTACCAGAACGCCTGCAGTAGCCCATTTTCCAGAAGATCCCGTCGTAATTGAATAAATAAATAGAATGAGCGAAACGGTGAGCAGAGACACCCCAATAAGATCGAGACCCTTCATGTTTGATGCCTTAGGTTTCAGAGGGAAATCCTTATCATTATCACCTGGGATGATGAACACGGCAACGATAGCGGCAGGCGTTGCTAGTAATGCGGTAAACCAGAAGATCCATGGCCATGACGCGTATTGGACAATGATGGCGCCAATAAAGAGCCCAAGGACTATGCAAGGTAAGCGGAAATCAAAACAGAGTATGGCACCTTCAATTTACGTACTATTGCCGATTGAACCGCTCCCTCCAAACGTGGCAACGGCGCGAGATTGCTCCAGTGGATCAGGGAAAACTCTTACGATTAGGTTCAATGCAGACGGAATTGTCAATGAAGCAACTAGTAATGAGTAAGATTAGTGTAGCCATGGAAAGAAAACAACCTGAAAGCGTACAGGCTCCACTGATAGCACGCAAGATGAAAAGGGCGATCTTGTTGTGCATTAAGCCCATAAGAACACTGATGATACCCAGAATGGAAATGCCGACAACGAATGCCCATTCTGATAATTTAATTAATAAATTCCAAGACTATTAGGACGAGAAAAGATCGAAACATACTTGCGCTGTATACGTCGCTGATCCTTCCGCTCTGCGTGTTGTGTTTTTTGTGTTAGGACACAAAGCGTGGACCTTGTGAACGGCAGGAGGAAGAACTCACGAGGAGCAGAAATGAAGCAAACGCTAACTGAGTCGCACTGACGATCCAAACCTGCTCACTACTGGACATGTGCAGCTGCGCAGCGATAGTAGGAATAGCAGCCATGACGGAAGCGTTATTGACGACGTCGAGGAACTGCGCAAGACAGAATACAGCCAAGAGAGCATATTTGCGCAGAGCGGGGGGACGAGGAGAGACTGGCTGGACATTGATATTCTCAAGCTTTTCAGAAACCTCAAGANGGGGGGGGAACATCTTTGTTGCCGTCGAGGAGCTGGGGGAGAGCATCGAGGATGTCTGGACCGACGAGAGTCTCAGCACGAGAAAGAGCGACGCTGTTGCTACCACTGGCAGAGGGCGTAGACATGACTGGGGCACTGGGGAAGACCGTGACGAAACAAAGAGACTCCGGCCGTGACTTGACTTTATGCGAAAATTGGGAGATGGGAGATGGGAGTATCGATGCGATGTAACTAATATTAAAAATATTACTTGGAAATATCCAGAATATTAATCTGCGAAGCGGGTGGCCCGGGCATGGCGGCGCGTACTAGTACTAGTAGATCCGACCGTACGCTGACTCAGTCAGCATATATATATATATATATATATATCCTATATATTTATCCGAGATTGTGGATGTCGACGCCGATGTCCCATAACTCTGAGTGGTCGACTAGTCGTGACCCATTCAACGAAACAAAGGAAGATCCTGAGGGATCGCCAGACGTAATCGACGTGCCGATCATTTCTTGATCTGAGTAATCGTACATATTATTAATATTATTACTATATTAGAGCCTCGTGCCACTCTCCGTGAACACGTACACATGTTATGTAAAGTAAAAGTTTTTTAATTGTCAAGTGGAATACACTACATACTGCTAGTATCCCAGTACTGCGAGACCCTTTGCAGAACCCCAACCACTAGAGGGTTACAGCGTAAATCAATAAAATGAAAGTGAAAGTAAGGATGGAGACGCACAGGTCTTGGTATTTTCACGGAATTGTAGAAGATTTCCGTATGTCAGCATCGGAGGGCACCTGTTACGTATCCACATCATGATACTGTTGAAGTTTTTTACAGATTCAAAATGATTGATATTGGGAGTGTACTCGATGCGTTATCTTACTCTCACTATTCGCGATAGCCCCAGTTGCCCCCGGGCCATGAACACATAAACCGATAAAGCCCGTCTTTGTTCCTCAGTATTCGGGAAGAGCCTGATAATCAGGTTCATTGCAGAGGGGATTAATATTAATATTGTCATTGCGCCAATTGACGTATGCTTTAGTCAAAAGAGGCTAAGTNAAAAAAATAAACTCAGATCTTGACTTACAGACACCGGTAACACCTCGGAGGACAAAAAGTAGAATTTTATTACGGACAAGCCAACGCCGAGAGTCAAATCGGCAATAGAAAAATGGGGCATTTACTAGAGCTATCAACGTCACTTATCCTGCATTATAATCTAGAAACAATTGCGCTGAGTAAGACACGTACCACCAACAGGAAGGCCGCGAACGAAAGCTGCAGAGCGCTCACTGTCTCATGCTGACTCGCTACTCTCCATGTGTAGAAGCAACTACTGGGATGGCTGTGGCTGCGAAAGGGAACTGCCGTTGAACATGTCGAGAAATTGTGCGAGGCAGAAGATTGCCAAGAGGCAATATCGCCCTAAGGAGAGTACAACGGGCGAGTAGACAACGATTCTCTACGTCCTTCACAGAAACGACCGCAGAGACGCTGAATTTCTCGTCGGCGGCCCCTTTTGACAAGAGTGTCGGTCCTGGAAAGAGGTATTGTCCATGAGTTCCAAGTGCGTTGTTTCCCCTAGATTCTTCCTTCAAGTCTGTACACGCCCATGTAGAACCAACGAGACCGCAGCTCAACGAGTTTACTGAGGATAAGAATCATTTTACGAATCACCGAATGAACATGTCTCGCTAAGCGTGGGCGAGCGCCGTTCGAAACTGGATCGTTCCATCAAGATGATCATGATTATGATCATATTCAGCGTAGCCAGGCTGTGTGTGCTCAAGGCAGATAGGTGTACATCCATGTCTTTTCGAGTGACAAGAAGCTGACAGTGAGAGCAAGATCTTATGTCCTTTAGAAAAGTAAGGTAGTACTAGGCGAAAAGACACGCCAAAGCCACCACCACAACGCGCGTTGATCGGGCGGTAAGGGTAAGGGCTTTCAAAATAAATAAAAATAAACATAGTACAATGCGGTCTATCCATACTGACCCGTCGCTCTCCATGTGTGAGGCAGTCGACATCACCAAAACGAGACCAAGGATGAGATGTAGGATATATCGAGAAATTGTACAAGACCAAAGGCAGTTACAAAGTAGTGTTCACGCACGCAAAGCGTATATGTTTATTTAACGGCAATTTGCGGAAGATCACGGCATCTACCGTCGGTGAGCTGCCAGCAGGGACGAGCAGCGCTCAAGAGTCACAAGCAAGAAAATCCGTCTATTTCTGATTCATCGTCAGACTCTGCTTGACCCGTAGCTGAGATGAAGCTGCTTCTGTGGCTAACTTTACTGGGACTGCTCGTCACGTCTGCCTTAGCGTGATTACCTTTGCTTCGACACGCATTCCTACACTGACTTTCTATCTTCTCGTGGTTTCGTGTCATGCCACAGATGGACCAAAGTAAGCTTCATACTTCCTGCATAGTCTTCATTCGTGAGTTAGCTAAGTATGACACTCTCCAGGAAGACCATGAGATTTTCGATCTTGTGAGCGCCCTCGAGGCTTCTGAGGGTATGTCGGATTCTTACTCCAGCTCAGCATTCGCGTTAACATGACACGCCTCACCCTTACGCGTCTATTCATTACAATAGGGAAGGGAACAACGTTCTACTCATGGCTTGATGTTTCGCCTACCGCGACGTCTCAGGAGATTTCGCGTGCGTACAGAAAGAAAAGCGTGATCCTGCAGTGAGTGGTGTTGTGATTTTCAAGTTCTTAAGTCTGAATGTTCGTCTGCCTCGTTAGTCCAGACAAGAATCCAGGACAAAAAGGCGCGCATGAGAGATTTGCTAGACTCGGTATTATAGGAAAAATGCTGAGAAACAAGGAGGCAAGAGAACGGTCGGTCCTTGCTATTTTTTTTTTTTTCGTGTTTTCCCTATTGAGGTTTTCATATCGACAGTTATGACTTCTTTTACAAGAATGGTGTCCCTCGCTGGCGTGGGACTGGCTATTACTACTCACGTTACCGGCCTGGGCTAGGTGTATGTCCTCCAAATTGTTGCAAATTGTTCATGCTGACACTCTGTCGTGAAATTCACGTGTTCGCGCCTTGACAGTCCGTGCTGGTCTTCCTAATCGCATTGTCTTCTGGCGTGCACTATGTCATACAGCGAATTAATTACAAAAACGACCTGGCTCGTATTGACAGATTTGTCAGCGATGCAAGACTCGCAGCGTGGGGCGCAAAAATGATACCACTAGAAGGCCGACGGAAAGTGAGTAGTTTCTAACGACGAATTTTCGAATTATGCTGATTGCAGATTTAGGTAAGAGTTAATTTGGGTGGACGCCCGTATATAGACGAGGATGGAAATCCGGTCCCAGGAAAACAGATAGATATGGTTGTCGAAGGAAATGATGTCTTCATCGTACGTGAATTGCTAACTGACGGCAAGTCTGATCAGAGTTAAACTTCAAAATTTAAAACCGCTCTGTCGATCTACAGCTGGAGTCTGATGGTTCACTCCTTCCCCTCGATAACGGCGCTGCATCTCCACCTTCTCTGAAACGCACGTGGTTCGTCGCGTTCGTGCTCTCTTGCATTGGCAAGAAGGAACAGAAAGACGCAGGGGATGTAGACGGACAACATCCAGAGGACGTCGTGCAGCCTATTGCAGGGAACAAGAAACAACGGAAGGCGATGAAAAAGGCCGTGAAGCGAGCTGAGGGCGATGGTGTGGAGGATTCCTCAAGTTCGGAGGCGGCCAGCAGCGGGGCGGTGACGCCGGTCGACAGAGCACCGAAACCGGTACCGCGAGGCCCTACCATGATGGCTGGAGGGCGGCGAAGGAAGGGTGTTCCTCGCAAGCTCCCGGAAAAGAAAGCCAGTGAAGCTGAGGGTTTGACAGAGACGACATAAAATGACTTTGCAAATATATATATTAATGCCAGTATAATTTTCGGGTTATGTCGCAAACGGAGAATATGAATTGGATCATGATGCCTAACCAGTGCAGAAAGTATGCCAGAATTTATTGTTAGGCGAGTACTTGCGATGGAAGGCTGTTTACTTTTCTCCCAAGGCAAGACAGCGGGCAGTGTAAAGATTTGAGTCATACTGGACTGCCCGCAGACCGCAGCGCAAATGCAAATTTTNAAAAAAAGGGAAATAATATTTTAATATTAAGTGCCTGGGACTTATCGACCAATAGCGGCCATTGTTTACCCGACGCCAAACAGACGGGTTAATACTTTTAATACCTCGTCTTCATCCTCATCGCCATCATCCTCCGTCCCCGCAATGACCACGTCCCTTGAATACAGACCTGATCTTCTTGCGCCATTCCTTGCTCTCGACCAGGGCGAGAAGATCCAGGCTGAGTGTATGCGCCTTTTTCGTCCTTGGCAGAGCGTCAAAAATGACTCGATTTCGCAGATGTCTGGATTGATGGTGATGGCGAGCTGCGCTCAAAGACAACTGTGAGCTTGACATGCGTTCTCTGCGTTGTATTTCTCCCGTTCTGACATGTATTTTATAAGACCGTCAACAAGAAGGTTACCGACCTGAGCCAACTCCGTCAGTGGGACTTCGACGGCTCCTCCACAAACCAGGCCGATGGCCATGACTCCGACATCTACCTCCGAGCTGCAGCCATCTTCAAAGACCCCTTCCGTGGCGGCAACAACATCCTCGTCATGTCCGAGACGTACAACAGCGATGGCACCCCCAACAAGACAAACCACCGCGCTGCAGCGAAGAAGATTATGGAGGCTGCCGCTAGCGAAATTCCCTGGTTCGGACTTGAGCAGGAGTACACTCTGATGGGCATGGATGGTAGGCCCTACGGCTGGCCAGTAGGCGGCTTCCCCGGACCTCAAGGACCGTACTATTGCGGTGCTGGTGCGCACGTCTTTGTTCTGATTCAATGAGCCCCTTTTCTTACCCCATTTCTTACTAGGCGCCGGAAAGGTGTTCGCTCGTGACTTGATCGAAGCTCATTACCGTGCTTGCTTATATGCGGGCGTTAACATCTCCGGTATCAACGCAGAAGTCATGCCTTCTCAGTGGGAGTTCCAGGTCGGCCCGTGTGAGGGTATTTCGATGGGTGATCACCTATGGATGGCTCGTTACCTTCTTGTCCGTATCGCAGAGCAATGGGGTGTCAAGGTGTCCTTCCATCCGAAGCCACTTCCGGGAGACTGGAATGGTGCTGGCTGCCACACCAACTTCTCCACGAAGGCTATGCGTGAGCAGGGCGGCCTCGACGTCATTAAAAAGGCAATCGAGAAGCTCTCAAAGCGTCACAACGAGCACATTGCCGTCTACGGTAGCGACAATGAACTCCGTCTTACTGGCCGTCATGAGACCGGCCACATCTCCCAGTTCTCGTCGGGTGTTGCCAACCGTGGGGCGTCGATTCGCATTCCGCGTCACGTCGCACACAACGGCCTTGGTTATCTCGAAGACAGGCGCCCTGCCTCCAACATTGGTTAGTCCTATCTATATATATTTGATTTGATAATTGTATGCTGATTGAGCTCTGCCTACTCCAGACCCATACCAGGTCACTGCTATCATCGTCGAGACCGTCTGCCTCACAGATTAAAGCGTACAGGGTATATAGGGGAAGAATGCAATCTTGTGTGTTTAATCAATAAAAGCAAATGATTTGTGGAATATATATTTTTTCTCTGTTTCATAAATTCATCGTTTACCGTTACAGGGAAGCCGTGTATTATGTAAGCTGTATTGTGACTTTTTAATGGAAGAAACACTGCCCAGAGCGACCATGTCTGCAGACAGCAAAATTCCACTTCCAGCCTTTCTCAAAGTCCTCTCTAATGCAGGTGTGCCAGTGCCTAGAGCAATGGCTCTTGCTTCAAAAATGTGCTGCCTTGTGCTACTGTATAAATCATTTGCGAATAAGCTAATTTGCTTGATCTCAATTCGGCGTATTAGTTACAAGACACACAACACGCCTGTAGAGCTGGGAAAATTGACAGATACTCAGCTGAAGACTCTGGGCGTAGAGAGCAAAGATGATAGAAAGGCAGCGCTGGCGGCATTCAAGAAGGCGGGCTACAAACCAACAGGTGCGGCCGCTTTGGCTGTTGGTGGCAGCTTGGCTACCACAAGCACGGCGGGCGCTGGGCCATCGCGCCTAGGCAAGGTTAATATATCTGCACGAGAAGAGATTGCCTTCGATGTTGAATTAGGTGCGACAGAAACCGTCTTCGAGGAAACGCAAGCGCGACGATGACTTGAACGAGTTCCTTCCTGATGGCCCGCCAGACGAAGGTGCTACATTGGGAAGCTTCGAATTCAAGGAAGTTTTGGACGAAGAAGTATGTAAAGCTGGTCATCCTTTTTTCCCTCTCCGTGCTAAGTATCTCATCATTCTGTAAAGTCGCTACGGACGAAGTCTGCTGTGGTCAACCGCGCACCTGTGATGACAGCGTGGGCAACCATCGTAGCTGAGCGCATGGGCTTCAAGCGCGAGGAAGCGCTGAGTATAGCTTCTGCGTATACTGAGATGAATGCCATTTCGAAGGGTGTATCGCTGGGAATATTTGAGCAGGGTAAAGGGAAAGGTATGGAGATTCGGAAGGGCGAGTCGCAGCCATATGTGGACCTAATGGGCAGACGGTATGTGTGCTTGACTTCAAGCAAGTAAGATTATTCTATTCGAAACTATATTCTTATGTAGTTTCAAACAGAATGTGAGCACTTTGTTTCTACTTCTTCTTTGTTTTCTTGACTTGATACAACAGACCGGTCTACACGAACCGATCCTCTGAATGGCGTGCACTCGTGAAAAGCGAGCCCGTCGAGCCTGCTACGGCTTTCGCTTATGTCTCCCGCGCGTTTCGCCAAACTCTTCCCTTCATCACAGGGGCTATGCGTCTACTTGCGGAGACATTCTCACCCTTGGAGTTAAACGAAAAGGGCTTTGGTCTGTACGCAGAGTTCAGACCGGAAGTTGATGGGTGGGGGAAGCGCGCGGAGATGCGCTGCTCGACGATTTTGTCACTGCGAAAGGTGCGTTCCGCTGGAGCAGAAAAAACAGGCTCAGGGGACGGTAAACACGAGGATGTCACAATCGCAACAGCAGAAGAAAACAACAACGGAGACGATGAAAACCCGACCCCCAAGAAAGCGAAGAACATGACAGTAGAAGAATACGAAGCGTTACTTGATGCAGAAGACGATGGTCTTATCTATAATGGCGAGTTTTGATAAAACGTCTTGTGTCTTAACGTGAGTCCAGATACAACATGCTCTATTTACTCCGTGTGGATTTATAGCTCTAAAATTGAATAGCTTGTATTATCCAGTCCCTAATATGTTAAAGGAATTACGGGAAGCCACCGATTACTTTCCTTATCGACTTCACTTAAAGCTTTTTGATGACCTCAGTTGTGAAATCAGAGGTCGTTGAAGAGCCTGTACCAGATGATTGAGCGAGCGTCTGATAGTTTAGGACATATCAGGCTTACCACCTAAATCAGCTGTCCTGATCTTGCCTTCGTCAATTACGCTAAAGGTCGCGCTAGCAATGTTGTTCGCGAGGTGGTCCAAGCTTTTTATGAGGTTCGTTAATAGTAAGGGCATACGTCATTTATCAATCTTACCCAAGGTGACGAAGCATCATGGTCGCGCTGAGGATCATCGCAGTGGGGTTAGCCTTGTTAGTGCCCATAAGATCCTTCGCGACGTGACGACAGCCCGGCTCAAAGAGTGCATATTCCTGCACAAATCAATTTCAATATTTCTCGCGAAACCGCGTCTGCAAATTTTATCAATGCGTACACGTCCAACATTGCAGCCTGGTACGATACCGGGGCCGCCAACGAGAGCCGCGCCGATGTTTGAGACGATTGCACCGTATAAGTTAGGCATCACCATCACGTCGAACTGACTAGGTTTCGCAACAAGCTGCATCGAACTTAGTCAACCAGGAAACATTTCAGCTTCTTCGACATTAGAATGAAACCAAGTACGTACGTGTTGTCAACAATCATATCGTTGGCGACAATGCCGGAGCTCTTGTATTCCTCTGCTACTTGACGGAAAGTGTTCAGGAAAAGACCATCTCCAAGCTTCATAATGTTTGCCTTGTGCACGCAAGTAACTTTCTATTATCCAGATATAGTCAGCATCGGTGAAATACGAAGAAAGAAAAGAAATAAGCCAAACCTTGCGGTTATTCTTCAGAGCGAAGTCAAAGGCAAATCGAGCAATACGCTCAGCCTTCATTCTCGTTGACACCTTCAAACTCTCGACTACACCAGGATAACTCTGGTGCTCCAGACCAGAATATTCACCTTCAGTGTTCTCACGAATGATAGCGAAATCAACGTCCGAATGGCGGGTGGGGACACCAGGAAGGGACTTGCAAATGACAACTGAAGCGTAAATGTCGAGCTGCTGGCGCATTGCCACGTTCCATGAGATGTGGCCGGTGGTTGAGATGGGAGTGAAAAGAATGCCTGAATGCAGAATTAAAATTAAAAGAGAGAAAATAAAGCAACGTCTACGTGCGAGCATTTACTGTTATGTTCACACCTTTTAAGCCGACTCTATTGCGCTTGAGGCTGTCCATGGCCTGCTTGAACAAGTCCTCTCCGGTGGATGACATTCCAGACACATTGTACTGGTCCCATTCAATGGGTGCATTAACGGCCTCGAAGATCTCCTTTACAGAGTCTGTGATCTCTGCGCCAACACCATCTCCCGGAATAAGCGTTACCTATCACCATCATTCAGAGAAGACACTTGTTGCAGAGAACAGAACAGAACGCACAGTGTGGACACCACCATATTTTGTCGCTGGCTGAATTACGATCTCAGTGCGTACCTTTTATTTGAGAATAGCGTCTACTCACTCTCTGGGTAACCTTCGGGAAACCGGCCGAGAGGGTCGTTGCGTAGCGCTACAACAATGAATATTCAGCATATTGCTTGAGGAAAGAACGAAGGTAACAAGCTCACTGCTTGAGACGCCAAGCGAGAAATACCCGAGACAGCAGAGCGCAGCATGTCTAGAGGAAAGAGAAAAGTACTAGTAAAAGATTTGGATTGGAAGAAGTTGAGGCGCGTCAAAAAAACAAAAAATGCGGTGTTACCGGTCACGTTTTCCGATCCCTGATCTCGTCTCTCCTCCTGCTCCTGCTCCTGCTCCTCCCTCTCGCCGTCGTCGGCGGCCCATCTCAATGGCAACTACGATACAAGACATTTCAGAAACGTCTTTCCCTACGTGCAAGCGCGATGTCACTTACTACTTCGTCCTATTTTTCTTCGTTGGGCCAGTATGGGGTGTTGTGGCATCGTCATGGGCTTTTGTACTCTATAGCTTCG